>JAZHYW010002787.1:0-38210 GCA_037355805.1 Ixodes ricinus
ACTTAGCGGCGTTAATTACCAGTGTTGCGTTCAGTATCTGTTTTGCTTTGGTTTGATGGGACGGAAGAACCACGAATTATGGTCAATAAGTAGAAGAGAGGCTTTAGCTAAGATGGAACGTGGTCAGTCCAAAAAAAATGTGGCCTAGAATATGACTGGTTTGAAACAAGGTAATTTAATCAACATGTCGAATGTGGTTATTTCGAAGCGTTCTACTTCCATGCTAGATGAAGAACCAAAGTTCTGCCTGCATGTCGAACCGTCTAGGTTAGATATTATTTCTGGCATCCATCTCATCGCTTCATAGACCACACCAACCGAAAGAACAAGGTTTGATAGACCAGCAAGTTAGGACAGTGTCGAAATTAGCGGGTATGGCAGTTAACTAGACAGAAGAAATTTCAAATGTTTCACCAACCTCAAGAGGGAGTTAGCAGATAAGTAAATAACTCCGTTGCAGACGACTATGTCCGGTAGGCATGCCTTGCTACCACTTTCAGATTTTAAGAACAAGGCTACGACCGCAATTTAAAGTCCTTTTCGTCAGTGCATAGTGGCCCTAAAGCAGATAAAAAGGAAAGTCGTCAGAGGTTCCGAAGAATTGTGTCTTGTTGGCAGAGGCGAAGAGGCTGCCGATAATACAAGTTCTTTGCTTTCGGTAAAGTTTTTTCTTAAAGACCTCAAGCCCTTGATGCCGTTTAGGGTGGTCATCAATGAAAATGGCTGTTGGCAGAAATCAGCATTGGTGTTCCTGCAAAAGTGTCTGACAGCAGTAATGATGAACAGTTCGATTAGGTTGAAGAATTCGAAAGAATTAGTTGAGTGTTTGCAAGGTTTTCACCAGAAGGAGTGTGAAGTGATGCCACTTGACATAAAATATTTGTAATACTTTTTACAACAGCCAGTTCTACTGTGGAGAGTAAAATAATTGTTGGAAACGAACCTTGTTGCGTTGCAGTCTCGCTCAAGGATAGATGTGGGGAGTTATTTTAACCCTTTAAGATTTGTACTTGATAATACTCGGTTGTGCAGTTCGAGGACAGATCTTCACACAGAAAAGTAAGGTGTTTGCATCGGTTTATCAATAGCGCCAGTGCTCTCAGAGGTGTATCTGAACCAGTTGGATCTGAAGACTAAGTAGAACGTTAGAATCCCTGCCAGAGGGTTCAGTGTTAATTAAAAGATGCACGGACGATATTTTGGTAATTGCAAGATGAGAAGGGTCTGCTACCGAAGATAAAGGACGTGATCACCTCTGCAGCACCGGGGTTAGTGTTTACGTCTGAGGAACCACATGAGGGTTGGATGCAATACTTGGATATCAGACTGTATCCGCATGGAGGATTATGTTGGGAGTACGGTAAAGTGGGGGCAAAACCCTTGTTTCCATTTAAGAGTTGCCGTTCTAAATTGGTCAAAAGAAGAGTGGTCATCTCTCTGTTGTATAGCGCCCTCTCAAAAATCTTGTGCTCAGAAGGGACTAAGTTCAGTCGATAACCAAATGCTCCGGCTAAAGGAAGCGGGTTTCAGTGACAGTATGGTGAAAGGGGTAGCGAGGAGACTGGTGTTGAAGATCAGTGCGACGGCAAAAAGGCAAAAAGAACGCAGAGTGACAGGGCAGTGTATGTTTCGCTTTTCGATGATGTGTCCCACAACTTCATGTCTATCGAGAGGAGGTTTGGAGTTCACCTAACTCCGAAATAGCTAAACATCTTGAAGGGCGTGGAAATTGTGTAGCGTAGTGAGATGGCACAGCCGTGTTATTCAAAGAAAATATTTTTATGAAAACAGTCCTCAAGAGGGCAATTATTATAGCTTTTGTTGGATACTGTATAAGCCAGCCTTCAACGGCAATCGATGGCGCAACAAAACATTTTTGGAATCGTCAACGTTCATTTTTTTTTTGGAAGGCACATTACGCCTTCCAGAAAAAAATGAACGTTGCGATTCCAAAAGTTTTTTTTTTGGAAAGGTTTTTTGCGGTGGTTGGAAGTGACCTTGGCCATTGTGTAGTTTTCAACTAGCGGAAAGGTGGGCGTATATGTACTGAGGGCGTGGTCTTTTTGTTTCCTGTGAACCCTATGACCAACATTTGTAGTCGTGTGTGTACTGTAACGATCCTTTTGGCCGTGTGCAATTGGAGGGCGGTGTGGAGATGACGGCTATAAAAAGTGTCCTGAATGAAATTTAGTAGTTGTGTTTGAGACGTCTTGTGTTTGTCCCCTATTTGCATCCTCTGTCTTGGGTTTTAGAAATGTTTAACTTTAACCAACTCGCCTGCCTTATTACGTTATCTTCAATCACTATGTGCACTGAGCCCCACTGTTTGCGCGCACACGACAGTTGTAGTTTTTCGTATTTATTTTTAAATGGTATTAGCTGCTATCAAATATTATTGGTTAGGTTTGTGCTCTAAATTAGCACTTTTCATAGCAGCAGTAGTTTTTGATAATAACTTTTAGATTGTAAAAGAAACAAAAAAGGCGATCGCTTGTTTGTGTTAACAGTGTCGCTTCATGTATATTTCCTTGCTAGATGAAAGCTGCAGACACTCCTAATAAGGTTCCCTCGTTTGGAGTGGCAGCAGAACGAATATTAGCCGGCTTTGTAAGTGCTCCTTCTGTACATCCTACCTCTATATCATGTGCCTTCAAAGTGGCATATCTTTAAAAAAGTGGAAGAATATCAGTTTATGTGGACCGCATTATTTTTGTTTTTTCTCCAAACTATCGCGGATTGGAGTGTACTACCGGAAGAAGTCATTAGGGTTGCCAGTCTGACAGTTTGTTTATTATATCACAAAAATAGCTTAAGACTAAGATATGTGTATTTACTTGTTATATGCATTCATTTTTGATGTTTGCATAGAGGTGTCCTCATAATGCCTGTCAGAGCAGCCGGCATAGATGTAAACAACAGAAAATAACTATACTCCTTCTCATCTAAAACCGCGCAATACGGCCAAAGCTATAGGGAAGAGAGTGTATCTCGACTGATAATAATGCAATTTAATGCAATGGTGGAAGCGAGCTGGACAAGAATTACGAAAATAATTCCTGGAGAAGGGGAACAAGAGGGACGAGGGACAAGCACAAATCTCCAAACACTGCTGGGTGACTGGTGCGCGATCGAGAAAATCCGACCTGGTCCGGGTATCGAACCCGGGTCCTCTCCAGACCTGTTCAAAAGGAGGGGAAGGAGAAACGGAGGAATCCCAGCCCTTGTCTTCCGTTCCTCCTTTTTGGCCTCTTGAACCGGTAGGCATACGCCCTCTCGCCTGTTCCTTTGGCTGTACTGCACGCTTTTAGTCAGACAGAGTATAGGTAGACGGTCGCATGAATTGCATGTTATCTCATATTGAGGACGGCAACAACAAAAAAAAGAAAGAAAAAAGGAGGGATCGGAGGAGACATGGATACTTTTTCCTTTAATGTGTTTTGAAGCAAATACTTGCTGGCCTTCATTCGGTCGCCTCCGTGGCGCAATCGGTTAGCGCCTTCGGCTGTTAACCGAAAGGTTGGTGGTCCGAGTCCACCCGGTGGCGAATTATGCTTTCTTTTGTGTGTGTTGTCTTTCAAATAGAGCGGCATCAGCATTGCTGCTGAAGTGATTGCCTTTTGCCAAAGTATCGTAGAAAGGCGTCTAATACACCTTTTTTTCTCAATAACGCGTGCGCTCGTGAAGTTTTACCGAACCCGCTATTTTACCGGCATGCGCATTCAGCCTGCACTGGACAGGAGGGGCTGCGTCTACGTTCGGCGTGTGCCCGGGTCCAATCGTAAGCTTCACTCAGGGAGCCGTGTCCAAAAGAAGACGACTGTCGGCTGCTTGACGGACTAGTGAAAAAGTGACATTGGACACTGCCCATTCGTACGTTTCAATGAAGATACCCCATGCAGCTTCGCGAAAGACAAGCGAAATTGTTGCGTGAAAGTTTTAACAGGGTTGTTAGTTTACCTAAAAAACGACGCTTAGTTTATATCTCTCCTTTGTATTTTTGTCTTTTTTAATGCAGCCAGCCAATAAATAACTCGAGACAAACGAAACGATTAACAATAAAGGCAGAATAGTATTTTCACTCGTTATATATTAAATCACATATGTAGTAGGGCTATTTAGCGACTGCTCGAAGTGTTTAACAGATGAACGTACAACATGTACCAGCTGGATACTAGCTGTTTGTCTGTTCAAAACACGTATAGCCTGTGAGCACCAAAGGCTGCCGTACGTATTTTAGGTAACAGGAGGCGATGCAGTTTGTAGGTCCATGAGTGCGAGCTGAATGCGCGGCGTTCAATCTTTTAGTCAATGGCCGCTCTAGCTATTGTAGTGGAGACGCTGGGATTTTTGTTGCTTAATTTTTGTTCCAAAAATTCAGTACTCTCATGAAATCTGACCTCGGGAATACATATCGCGGAATAAAAATATCAAATATGAATTAAATCCAACTTCTGTCCGAACTTACTGCACACTGTGCATTTTTGCCGCCCAATCAAAACGTCCAACTCTCCTTATAATCCGCCTCATGCAGCGTCACCAGGTTTGTAGCGCATTCTGTCATGCCCGTAGGAATTCTCACCTAATTTGTGAACTAAGCGCATGGTTTCATCCAATTAGATTTGTCTCGTCCTTGTTTTTTTTTTTTGCACTTTTCAAATTTAAGAGGGCAACTAAGTCTGCAGCAGCAAGGCAGTGTTGCCAGACTGTCGGGAAGTTTAACCGATTTGGCGAAATTACCGCCAATTCAACACCCTCGCCCCTCCCCAATTTTTCCATAAATATCGCTGATTTATATGCATAGTCACGATCACACTTAGGTGAAGCACCGAAGTGTATATTAATAAAGTAAAAAAAAGACTAAACTAAAGCATAGTAGCACTCGGGCATATTTGCAGGAACCGAGGACATATAATAGATGCAATAGGCCAAAAAGAAGGCAGAACACATCGTTAGGGCGAAAGCTTGCAGGAAAATGCAGGAAAAAAATCAAATGAATGCCAGTAGTAGGTCAATTAGCGCTTGTTCCAGTTAACTATAATTGGAACCTTACACCGATCTCGGATAAAACGGAGGGTGTATTTTTATATACGTGCATTTTAGTACCTAAAGTGAGAGGCTCGTGGCTATGAGTGTTTTCAGTGGGGAAAATTGTAAGTAGAGTTCGGAAATAAAATGTTTGAGCTCAGAATGTCCTTGTATGTGAACTACCACAACATGCCCTGAAAAATTATGGTAAAATATGGTGAATAATGCTTCGCTACCCTTTCAATCAAAACGCTGCCGAAGGTGCGATACATTAGCCAGAGCTTGGAGGTGTCAGCCACCGCTATGGTTATGCTTAATACCACAGATTAAAGAAGCTAGACAAAACACAGATTGTTGCATAAATATACGCTTCCGATATCGGACTTCTTTCCAAGCAGTCCGATATCGACAGCACATTTGTTTTTGCTTTTAAGGTCAGTTCATTTTTATTTTAAATTTTAATCAGCTCAACTCCTATTGGAGTTAAGCTGATTTTATATACCTCATTATTTTTATCTCACCTGAACTACTGTCATCTAGTCTGGGGTACCACCACGCAAACTAATCTGCAAATATCGTTTTACTGCAGAAAGGAGTGCAAAGGATTATATGCAACGTGCCATATAATTTTCATACTAAAGAAAGTTTTTTGGCGCTGGGTGTTCTGAGTGTATTTTGATAATGTGATTTTAGACTGTGTGTAAAATATAAACCGGAATATCGAGATATAAACAGCTTTTTGATACGCTTAGCATCCCTCAGAAACAAACCTATAACATATTGCACTTGCCATTCCAATTTCTGGGTAGTAGATGCATCCCGTACTGACTATGGTTTACAGATGATTAAAAAAAAGCACTGCCAACGTTTCTGAACAAAATGATCCGGTCCAATTTCGATATAAAATATTGTAGCATGCGTGATATTAGGAGACATTTTCTATCAAAGTAATTATGTAATAACACTAATTCCCTCGTAGGTTTTTTTTCGCTCTTTGCTTTGATATTACGAGATATTTTTTCTATCAAAGTATTTATCCGATTACATTGAATCCCTGTAGGTGCTTTTCGTTTGCTCTTTGCCTTTATTGTTTTTTTCTTTAAATAATTTCTTGTGCATGGCTTTTGCAACCACTGTGTACCTGTGAAGGGGCTGAGGACCAGTCAAGCTGCTTAGACAGCTTTTTTCTTTAGCTCCCACCATATCTATATGGTAAATAAAGCTATTATCATTATTATTATAAATTGTTTTCTTTTTCTCCAACAACATAATTTTGGAAGTACTATTATTTGCAGTGCATTAAGTATGCGCATGCGTTTTTTTTAGGTGATTTTGCAACGAGCACTGTTAGATTCATTCTACACTAGATCCGCCTTTGTTCACTGTAGCTTTCTTTCGTTGAGCACTCTGCAGAAATACCTAAAGTGGATTAGGTTAATTTACGTTCTTCATCAATTATATATTCTCAGTATGCATGTTTGACATATTTTATGCGATTTTTATGTGAATTTCGGTGTCCGATTGAATCTTGCTGAAATTTCAAGGAGAGTTTGGTTTTGCGATCACTTTCCCATTATGGCAACGCTGGTGGTTATTTCACCGCATTATTTATATTTTGTTGAGGCGATGTGAGTGTACTGGGTTCATGTTGAAAACTCTTTTTCGTAAGGGACAACGTTTTGTTTGGTCATTGTTTCTAGTAAGGCTGTGTTTCACGAGTCAAGTAGCTTTTTTCTGAGACTAGTGCCATAGGTCACAGCATTTTACCTTCTCTTGGCATTAAGAGTATTAAATAGTTCTTGTAGGCCGGCCGTAGGAGTGTCGTCTTATTAATATCATTCCGTTTTCATTGATTACTCTCGTATAGTGTGCTTGCTATATCTCAACTGGTAAGGTATAAAAATTTTCATCGCCTCCCACGGCACAGAAGAATGATCCTTCCATCGGTTTCGCACGAACTACAGTTAAAAATCTCTACAACGCATTGTACCATTCTGATTAAATAGGTGTCTCAAAAACACCATAAGCACATGCATGATCACCAAAAAACCCTCCTTAATATTGTTCTGATATTGCGTAGAATCTGTTTGTTCTTTAAGTCTGCAATTTCGTTTTGTTTATTCTCAAGGACAGTGGAGACAAAAGTGTTTGCTATTGTGTATTCAAAGTGTGTGTGCGTTATTAATGTTTACTCTAAGCTGTTGCCAATGCATTGGACTCGTTCACCCAGTCACGTTTTGTATAGACCTTTTTGTCTGAGATTTTTATACAGTATTTATAGAAAATAAAGATATATATAAAATGTTTTGTAGGGTGCTCAAAGCTTTTTGTTTTATTTTCACGTAAAAGAGTGTGTCTACAATGATCCTGAAACTGAAGAAACAACACAGAACACAAATATACGCCCCTCTACCTTAATGCAGGTTAATATCCCACAATTCCCCTGCGTATATTCAAAATAAAAATGTTGTGGGAAGTGAACGACATACTTTGTAGACGCGTACGAACAAACCGCATTTACGCAATACTTCGGATTGAAAACATTACTCCTGCAGAAATACGTGATGAGGAACAGTCAAATAAACATAAAGAATCGCCACCGGGTGGACTCGAACCACCAACCTTTCGGTTAACAGCCGAACGCGCTAACCGATTGCGCCACGGAGGCAGACGGGAAATGGAGAGGAGTGACACTATCACAAAAGATTGTAGGCGAATGTTTTTGTCCCTCCGTTTCTCGTCTTTATTTACCTCCTCCCCTTATTCTTTCTGTCGCCTTCCTAAATGTTATTATAGAGCTCAAGACTTCCGACCAGCAACACAAAAAAAGGTGCATTCATCAGCTAGGTACAGTTCTCGTTCACGCAGCGTCATGCCACTATGATAAAAATGATCAGAATTTGTCTGACTCCAGCATATTTCGCAGCATGTGCACATGCGAGAGAGGACTCCCTGCTATCGCCTCCTGGATCCTGACCAAATAATATTTCCACTGAATTGCCGTTGTTGAATCAAGCCTGTAACAAGCAGAGCGTGAGTTTTTAATATTAATTTTTTTCCCAAGTTAGAAGCATCATTAACTCCCTTCCCGAAGATGACATATGCATTACTAGCCTAAGAATTTTGCCAGATCTTGTAGTATACTAACAATTACTATTCTACCAAGTGGCAATTTTAAGTGCGGTTGCACTTTCTTTTCTTGAAATTGTATTGCATTATACGATACATACTGATTTACATATGACTGCAATGAAGACACGTGCACGACTTCGTTGTTGAGTTGTTTTCATTTAATTCTTAGCGACTAAAGTGATTATTGCCTTATGGTCACTATGGTACACCGCAATCGGTTGCTTTTTACTTATGATACGTTCTTGCTAAAGGGGAGTTCGATACACGTTCTGCTGTTGGTCGTTGGTATACGTATACGTGTTGGTATACGTATACGTGTGGGTATACGAGTGTTTTAGGTTTTTAACAGAGACTTGGGCTCTTTATCAGCGATGCTGATAAAGATCCCAAGTCTTTTTATCAGCATCGTGGAAGCGAAAGAAAAGAAGGCTAGATCGGCGCGTTCAGTGCTCAGCCTCCTCACAGCGCACTCTTAGCTGAGATAAGTCGGTGACCGTAGATGATAACAAGGAATCAGGACCTCACTATCTAATAATGACAAGATAGGTTGACTTACGCGGGTTGCTCTTTTCTTTTATACCCGCCATGACCAATCGGAACGAAGGAGCGCCGTTTAAACGGGAGTTTTTTGTTAAAAATCATGAACGCATTTTTTTTTCATATCCTAGTACATAACAGGTTCGCTGTAAAACGTTGTGTGGAAATGAGGTTTCTTGTAAAATTTTTATTACAGTTAATTTTATTTTCGCAAGATCCGAACGCCAACAGTCGCCCAACGGTGGAAGTTTTTTTCTGCGATCTCGATTAATGTATGTTAATGCAGAAGGAATCAGTAACGCCAGCTAACATCAAGTTGTTGCATAGTAGGGCACCACAAGGTTGGTGAGATTTTTTCGCTGCCTCTGGCGGTGGGAGTTGCACGTCTAAATTGCATTATGTGGTATTTTCACACTTTGAATGAAAGAAAATAAAGCCTACTTTGCAAAAAGTGGGTTTCATCTCAAAAGATGCATATCGGAAGTCACTGTTTTTTTTGTGATTGTCCTGGTCTTTTTAATCCCAGTTTCTTTCTGCAATTGATCATACATATAGCCCCGATACTAGGCACGGCGTCTCCGAACACGCCGTTTTTTGTACGCAAAGATAACACCGGGCACTACCACGTCATCACCAACCGGGACTGGTTGAGTCTTCATCGAGGATCCCCTACGTCCCTCGCCACTGTTCTAGAAAAGGAGCGACTGGACCCGACCAACATCAGATGACTCCGCACTCACCAAACGGCGGGCATGGCTAACTTTCTGCAATTGATCCTGCAGGCTAGTTTACCATACGATCACTCTCGTTGTAGAAGTGACTGCAGATTTCTGGTGACGGTGCCGTGCCCTCAAAAGTGTCGTGCCATTTTGTGGGACTGTTGGAGTGTGGTAATGTTGCTACTGCTGTCTTGAGACGTTGAGTCGACCCCAGGTCCCATAGATATAGAGACTACTCAGCAAATTATTCTAGATAACCAAGTCGATATGAGTGAACAGCTTCAAGAGGTGAAGACCGGTGAAGATAGTGTTAAACAAGAAATGATAGACATTAACGCCAAGATCGCTAGGTTGAAAAAAGCACTGACAAACATTGAAAAGAAAATGGTCAAAGTTGACAGTCTGACAAACTCTTTTGCGATCCTAGAACGAACAGTAAGTCAGTAAAATGATGAACTTATCGACTTGGAAAACAGAAGCAGAAAGAGTAACCTTTTAATCATTGACTTACCAGAGCAAGATAATAAAAGCACCGAGGTGCTGAAGCAAACCGTAACGAAAGAAGTATTTGAGAAAGTTCTCGGCGTCACTGTAACTTCCATCAAACGAATTCACCGACTTGGACGAAAGCGTGATGAGAGTGATTAGCGAAAGCGTTGGACGAAAGCCTGACCTGTAATCATGAAGGTAATCGACTACAACGAGAAAAAATAAAATTCTGAAGAACAGCAAAAATTAAAAGGAACAAAGATCAGCATAAGTAGTGACTAGGTAAAATAAACAGTAGAAAAAGAAAACAGCTTTGTAAAAGCGCGCCATAAAACAAAGAAAAGGACGAAAAAGTTAACCAACTGCATGATAAGCTCAGGATTAACAACGAAACATTTGTGTGTAATCCTGAACTAAAGCAGCGACGTTCTATCCAAACCAGAACTAAAGTGCGTGACTGACTCCAAACAAGAGAAGAGAGAGACGACCTTCCTGAATTGAGTTATAAACCTAAATGCGCGAAGTTTGGTTAATAAAATACACGCTCTGGAATTTGAGTTTCTTTCTTGAAGTTCCCATGTGGTCACAATTCCAGAAATGTGGCTTACTTCAAACATTTCGCAATGACTGCATTGTTCATTCTGATTATAAACTAATAAGGCTCGATAGAACCAGTAGAGAGGGGGCGTCGCGTATGCTCTGAGAAATTACATTCGTTCTGTGCAACTCGAGTCCGAGTGTGAAGTAACTCTTTGGTGTGGAATATCATACTGCAATCGTGCATTTCTTGTTGGGGTAGTGTATAGGCAGCCAAGCGCGCCAGTTGAATTTTTAGACTGCGAGTTTCTTTTGCAAACATGTAAATGGTGACTGCAGAATAATTCTAACTGGAGACTTTAATTTGCCACATGTCAATTGGGATTTACTGGTAGATGGTAACGTTGATGTTTCCAGCGAAAAAAAATAGAGAATACTTTCCGAGATTGTTTCTAGTCACAATTTTACCCAAACAGTCAAAGGCTAGAAAAGGAAACGGTCAGCTAGAACGATAGGGACAAAACACAGACAGGGTGAAACAGAGACATACACACCGCTTTTTATCCCTGTCTGTGTTTTGCCCCTATCGTTCTAGCTGAACCGTTTCCTTTTGCATTATGTACCAACTAGCTCAACTTCAGTCTGTTAAAGACTGCACTTGAATCGCCGATAAATCCCAGTCACTACTGGATTTAGTCTTTATTACAGATAATATAGTCGAATACGAAGTTTCAGTTATCGAAGGCATTTTAGATCACGAAGTGGTCTTTTTCAGAACCCCTTACCACAGCATGCCCACTGCCAGGCTTGTTCGCCCATAGTTTCCAAAGATTTTGCTCGTGCGGACAATACACGCATTTTGGATTACTTAGAGACGTCACTGGAAACATTTGAGCAAATCGCCACTGTTGGTACAGTCGACGATCTCTGGAATTGTTTTAAAATGACTATTTATTTCTGTGTTGATCACTACGTTTCTAACAGAAAGAAATGTGTCTATCGTACAAATCGTTGGATAGCACGCGAAATCATTCACTTAAAACATAAAATCAGAAGGCATAGAAAACATAGTAAGCAAAACTTGAGCGCGTTAAGAAACAAGTTAAAAACGACACTGAAAGAGAAAAGAAAAGATTTTTTTCAATAACTCTTCACAACTTTTTGAAACTACCCCCGATAAGTTTTGGCGTTTTTTAAGACGGCGAAAGTAACCGATTGACCAAGTCGTTAAAGGTAATGTGGTTTTTTGCGAACAATGAGGAGATGGCCGAGCATTTCAATTTTTTTTTCATTTCGTTTTTTTATCTCAGGATTTACAAATCCTGCGTGAGGTCACAGGTTACAATACGGAAACAAGCACACCAGGCGTGGTGATAAACCAAGCCGGGATATTCGCGAAGTTGTTATCTCTTGATTCGAAAAAAATGAACAGGCCCTTATAAAACATCAAATGCGTTTGTAAAAAGATGTGCTGAGTGGCCATCTCACTATATTAAAATTATCTTTGACAAATAAGAGACCTGCGCTCTCCCACAAGAATGGCTATCTGCACCGGCAAGCGGCCTCTGGGTAGATAACTACAGGCCCATATCGTTGACAAGTGTTTGCTGTAAAGTAATGCACCATAGTACTTCAAAATATATATTTACTTTTTTAGAGGATCATAGAATGTTTAACCCTCCGTCCCCTCCCCCGCCCCTCAAGCAGGGTTTTAGGTCCGGCCTTTCAACCGTGATCCAGTTTGTAGAGACGTTTCATGACTTTTCTTTCGCCGTAAAAAATAAGCAACGCGTTGATGTTATTTGCGTCCATTTTTCGAAGCCATTTGATTGTATACCACACAGGAAACTGATTGAAAAATTGAAAGCACCAGGTTTATGTTTTAGTACTGTCAATTGAATTGAAGCATAGCTATCAAAAAGAACCCAAATAGTTGAATTTAATGGAAACCTATCTGCGCCATTACCTGTAGCCTCAGCGGATCCCTCAGGGCTGTGTATTGGGCCCATTGTTGTTTTCGATATACATAAATGATATTGCAACCCACATTCAAACACCAACAAAAGTAAAGCTTTTTGTAGAATTGCCTTCTTTATGCTTCTGTAAACAATACTGCAGACAAAATGAATCTAAACCAAATTTTGAAAATCTCAAGGCAGTGGCGTGATGACAAAAAATTGCAGATACATTTTCGCAAATCAGAATACATTAACGTAGCAAACAAAAATAATGTTTTGAATTTTTTAATAACATAGGGTTTGTTAACTTGTGTAATGTTGACAGTTTCAAGTACCTTCGTGTCACCATCTCACACAACTTACATTGGCGGACCCATATTGATAATGTTTGTTCTTCGGCAGATCGGAGTCAATGCTTCATATGATGGAATCTAAATAACGCTACTAGAAACGCAAAGTTAACTGATTACAAAACAATGATAAGCCCTATTTGGAAGTATGCGAATGTGGTATGGAGTCCTAATAGGAACGTAGACAAAGAGAAATTAGAAACGATCCAAAGGTTGGCTGTACGTGTTATTCTTTATAAGTATACATGAACGGCTCTGTGACTAGAATGCTGAATCAGTGTGGTCTCCAGATATTATAAACTAGACGGTGGCTTGCGTGGATAAAACTGGTTTTCCCCTTTATAATAGTCAATTAAAAATTTACACTGAGTTGTATCTGAAAGAAGGGTATAAACGGTCACCAAGTTTAAATCATGACAAGGCGGTTCAACCATACTACGGTAAAATGGATGTTTTTAAATATTTCTTTTTCGCACAAACAATTGAAGAATGAAACGGTCTTCCACAATGTGTTGTAAACTCAACAGATATGTCTACTTTGGAATAATCTTTAGAACAGTTGTATTTTCCAATAAGAAAAAGTTTGAATGGGTGTATCTACTAATATTATTGACACTTACATTTTTGTGTGTCGTGTGTTAACACTCTTATAGGACTGTGTATGCTTATTTCTATCAACTGTTCACCTCTCCTGTATTGGCCTTCAAATGAAGGGCGGCAGTATTGTTAAATAAAAATAATGGCGTTGCAATGGCAGTTATCACCACCAAAATACATCTAGCAAAAATGTATTAAAAACGGCCGCAGGAAAGCAGCGCGGAGATCCTGATTAAGATAGACCGCTGCGGAGCGAGTGCCAGACTTGTACGTAATTCAACTACTATACTCAAGTTACTGTAGTTTAACTACTTCTCTGAGTAGTTCAGTAACTTTCAATTACATTTTTATTTGGGTAATTTGTAGCTTACTTTAATTGCTTTTTCTTAGCAACTTCTACTCAAATTACAAATCAGTTCTGAATTTTAGTGGTAGGTTAGTTGGCCAACAAACATTCCTCCACAAAAATAGATGTTGGAAGATCAGCTGATATTCGCAAAGAGGGGGAAGCATGTGGCGTAGGCAGGAGGTTAGGGAGAGTAGTTTGGAGGGTCCGACGAGCCCCCACTGCAACAACCCTGCTACAAAGCGCGGGGAGCGGACAGACACGTCGCAAGTGAGGCTCAGTAAATGAGGGATTAGAGCCACAGACTAGAATTTCATTGTTTCCCGAAGCTCAAGGAGACGACGTATTTGAAAGAAAGGGTTTGTCCCCGACTCTCCCCAACGTAGGAACTCTCGCTCACTACAGGAGGTGTACACACTGCAGCCTCACTCAAATGAGGCAACAAAATGTTGGACACGCTCTGAAGCTCATATGGCGCTCCTGTAATGTGTGCTGCACTTGACACATCGCGTGCTAAAGGGCAACGCAAAGATTACCTCTTTTTGCCTTTCCTCCCAAAACTCAGATGATGCAGGTCTTCCAAGACTCAAATATCGTTCGAGAAATATAATAATTCTCCCAACGTTTTTTTTTTTGTGCAAAAAACAAAAACAAGAACAAAACAAAAAAACAAGCTGATATGGGAATTATTTTAAGGACATGGAACTTAAAGCACTATTTCAAGCAGGATTGAAAAACTTGTACTTTACGTGAAGTACATTCTCGAAGCATGTGCTTGTCCTTCAAATATTTGTTCTGGTTATTTCTGAAGAAAGTAAAATTCCCGACATTAAAGGAGATTCTCGGAATTTGGAAACAAAGAATAGTGTATCGTGATGTGAAAACGAGCTATCGTTTTTCGAAACGTGATCTGGAAATTCCTCTGAGTGAAGAAATGGCTGCTATAAGACAGATAAAAATAAGATCCTTCTAAGTATATTGTGTTAAATAGTTCGTCAGCGAAAATAAGATAACTAGTCCGTGGCGACTTGACTTTATCCAATATTTGCCGCCATTTCCGAAAAAAACAAAAAACTGGTGCTCCTTCGATTACCCCTGGAGAAAAGCATAACAGATAAAATAAAGCAAGAAAGATACGGCATGAAAGGGAGTCATAAAAGAGTGGGTTAAAAAGTATTTGTACTTTACTTGAAACGTATGTGATGTTTATAGTACTTAAAGTAAACTGCACCTGGGAACTTACGATACTTGAAGTACATAACCTCTAATTGACTTCCTTATTTACTTCAAGTACTTTTTAAATGTGCTTTACACAACACTGTAAACAAGCAAACAGTGTCTGCAAAACCAAGCTTAGGCAGCGCTAAACCTGAAAGTAGAAATGATACATCCGCAGTACATGAGTGACCAGAAAACAAAAAGTACCAAACCATTATTCACACAGAAGCAGAACCAGCTATTAGAGCATTGATGTGAAAGCACAAGCCGCTTTATATTTGGTTGGCAGAATTTCGCAAACGAACCAAAGCATTTATCATCTTTCTTGTTACCCTAACATTATAAAAGTAACTTCAAATGTAATTCGCTACTTTTTGACTGTAGTTAGTAATTTACCCAATTACTTTCCATTTGAGTAACTTCTACTCTACTCAAATTACTTTTGAGGCCAGTACTCAGAAACTTAACTACTGTCTTTGGGTAACTTGGACATGTCTGGCGAGTGCTCAGTGGCATTCGATAGAATGGAACACTTCGGCAAGCCGCACTATGTCTCGTGCCCTGGCCTGCATATCCCGAGATGACCTGCGAATCATCCGCAGATATCTGCATTAAACTGACGGATGCGGATAAAAATTAATCAGATTTGGCGGATTGCGGATCGCGTGCGGATGCCAGGAGCTGCGGTTGCGGATCGGACGTGGCTATCCGCAAATCCGGATCTACATTTTTTTTATTTTTTTGCCTAGACGTTATATAAAGGTGTTCCACCGCAGCGTTTAGAATGAATACGCGAGTGATACTATGTAGTGCATCATCCAATGTATTCAGGGAGCGAACTACCCATTTAGTTAAAAAGCGCCAATCAAAGAAAATTGGTTTTACGCAAAAAAATATTTATTTTCACCGAAGACCTCTTTCGAACGTTCTATCTCGCCAAATATGCTGTGCCTAGAAAAACTAAAGAATGCGGGACCGTCAGTCATGCCGGGAAAGTGTGTTTGTGTTTGGCACTGAAAGAGCGAAAACCGTTCTTTGGAAAGGAACCCCAAACGTACAAGCCACAAGAAATTAGAAGCAGCTTGCAATGGCTTCTCCGCCTATAAGTAGATCGAGGAGACTGAATTCAGTCTTCTGGACTGGTGGAACTTCCGCCAGAGCGAGTGTCCGTACCTCATTCGTGTAGCGCAGTTCGTGTATGCCACCCCAGCAACAAGTGCACCGGCGGAAGGAGACTTCTCATTAGCGGGTATTGATTTAAGAGAGGCGCACCAGTCTGTATACCCTCGATGTTGACGATATACTGTTTTTGAGAGACGGCAACCTCGACAAGTCAAACGTTGCGTGTGTGCTCGTTTTCTTTTCTTGACAGCTGCCACTGAGTTTATGGTTCCGGGCAGGCAGTTGAGGGTCCGTGTTTAACACTGAAACCGATAGGGGGTGTTCCCATTATTGATTATTCTGGTATTTTCCCAGTGGTGTACTCGCGCCTTAGCACATATACCCGAGTACTTTGCTGTGGTGAGTGAGCGCCTTTCCTCTTCCATTTTTTTTTGCTTGGCCTAAATAAAATGAGAATGATTTTAGCCTGTAATTAGTTAATTTTCATATTTGTGAAATAGGTGTTTGCTTGAAGTAGGCTTACAGAGCAAAGAGGAATATAAATATTAGAATTTCCTTCTTATTGAGCCCATCTTCTGACAGAGTGTGAGTGTCATGGACTCCCAAGAAGATCTCATAACTGCGATCCTCTTTCCAGCGATGTGAAGTGCCTCTGAAAGACTGATCGCTTATTTAATATACACGATAAAACAGAATACGGTATAATGACTTTCAGAGCACTCTGACGCGAAGAGCTCGTTGTACGAAGGTAACCAGAGTGTTTATAGTATACCATCTAAATATATATATTTTTTTATACATGTTTGATTTTGTAATGTAATATGTACGGTGGAAATGCGCCGACAAATACACGAACAGACAGAAAGGCAACTAGGACTGGACGCACACTGAACTACAGTTTATTTGGAAAGTACACACATATATTCACGACAGGCATACTAATCGTCACTCATCTTTGCTCAGCCCCCGTTTCCAAAACTCATATTTATCAATGAAAGGGCTAAGGAAGCTTCGCTAATGCAATCACTCCCCTACTTTAATCTCAAAGCCTAGCGTAATTCCCTCGACACTTTGCTTTTATATTTGGCTAGGATCTTAGTGTTGTGGTATAACGGCGCGCAAGGGCACCTGCTGCAGTGAACCGCAAGATGCCCGGACGGTGTAGTCCTTGTTGACGCAGCGTGCCCTCGCGCGTGGTCATTCACGCATCAGGCAGATTGAATTACCGCGCCCGAGAGCACGCTGCGTCAACAAGGACGACATCGTCCGGGCATCTCGCGGTTCACTGCAGCAGGTGCCCTTGCGCGCCGTTATAACACAACACTAAGATCACTAGCCAAATATAAAAGCAAAGTGTCGAGGGAATTACGCGAGAGTTTCCAGGGAAGGTATTGCATATGGGAAGATATTGCATTAGCGAAACTTCCTCAGCCCTTTCCACGGATGAATATGAGTTTTTGAAACAGGGGCTGAGCAAAGATGAGTGCGATTAGTATGCCTCTCGTGTATGTAAGTGTCTACTTTTCCAATAAACTTTAGTTGAGAGTGCGCCCTCTCCTGTTGTCTTTCTGTCTGCTCGTGTACTTTTCGGCGTTTTTCCAACGTCGATATGTACCACCTGGCTCATATAAGAACCGTGTAAAATGTATGCGCATATTGAGAGCATAATCCGGTTCCGAATTTTGCGCATGCGATTCGGATGCGGATAAAAAGTTCGCGGATGGGATTCGGATGCAATTATTCAAGAACATTGCGGATGTGGTTCGGATCCGGATACGAATTCTGGGGACGCGGATCGGAAGCGGTTGATCAAACTGTTATCCGCGCAGGGCTTCACCTGTAACCTTACTCTTTTTAGCTAACGTGCAATGGGGTGTATGTGAAGTATGAAACAAGTAGCGAAACAAAGCTAAAAACGTTCTTTTTCTTGCCGCTCTGTCCGGCTCTGTTCACCTTTCTTAGCCACTCTTTTCGGAGGCTCCTTTGTTGAGGGAATACATAAAATTTTGATGCGCTTTTGCCTAGTGCTGTTATTGTAGCACCCTAGTACACAATAGGTAGAGCCACCTATTGAGAACCATGAGGAAACACCCAATAAAAGTATCGCGACAACCCAAAATTTTTAAACGCCGGGCATCGCACTGACGCGGCCGGAAAAGTGGGAAGAAATTCAAGTACCAGAATGCACCGCGGTAGTGGCGGCGTCGCGACAACTCTTGGTGACACTCTGTACTCAGGGGCCGATTCCATTAAAGTGTCTCCAAACCAAAAAGCAAAAAGCGAAAAGCGTGCATTTTTAGCGAAGAGTTTTCCGGACGCGTTCCGCTTCATCCTGCTTTTTGTTGAGGGGTACCTGGGTGGGGTCTTGGAATGAATTTCTGACAAAACCATTGGGCGCAACCAATCACAGGGACGAGGAAAATGGAGAGGAGGTTAAGGCTTTGACTGTGCTAATTGTGTTCGGTCGTCATCGGCCGCCCTCTCAACATCGGGAACAGCCCCGAACGCCATCTCGATGTGCTGCAGGCGCAGAAGGAATGCAGGCCAAGCAGGCGCGAAGCAGATAACAGGAACTTCAAACCGGAGCATGGAAGAGAGAGGCTAAGAGGGACGCCGTAGGTGAATAAGCAGGTTGACAGAGCCAGTAGAGAGTTTAATACATCGTTCCGATGACTCCGACGATGATGCACGATACTTCGCCGTCGCCTTTGTAATTGCATTGTATCGCTATCGGGTATCGCTATCGAGGCAACGCAGGTATCGGAACGATTTACTAAAACGACCTGCCCAGCTAGGCACACAAGCCCTTGAGGATTACGGCAGCTCGTTAGTGTACGGTACAAGAAGATATATGTTGCAAATCAAACTATTATATTCTATTCGGTCTACTAAAACTTTCTATTCTCATTGGTCGGTCTTGAGTGACATCTTTCTGACGACTGACTCTACGTCACGCGCACCACCTCTCCCCGATGTCTCCGTCTACTCATGTCCAAACCGAAAAACGGAACGAAGCGTTTAACGGTTCCCGTTTTTCGCTGGAAAAGTACCAGCTTTCCGTTTTTTGTTTTGAAGATCCCCTATCGTTGAAGGTCGCAACAAGCGATCGAGAGAAAAGACGGTTCGCCACGGGAAAGATGGGGAGGGTAGCGGCGGCGAGGAAATGGCTTTGTTGAAATCCGATGGATGGCGCCACAAGAGCTTGTGTACTCCGAATGACGTCGCTCCGTGGTTTTTATAATCGCCACACGCAACTGCAGATCGGGGAAAAATGCGTTTCTTTTTATTTTTTTCGTCGACTACGCCGTGGAATTATTTCGGGTGAAGGTGGCGCGTTTTCTCTCCCTTTTGCCAAGATAAACCATATACAAAAATGAACTGCACATTCTTTCAATGTTGAAGTCACTGCAAGAAGGTTCATTACTCACCAAACACATATGGGAGTAGGGCGAAATATTTATGTTTTGTGAACCGGTATTTTCTGCTAGGTGTTCAGTCATTCAAAGAAATAGCTTGGGCCTGGATTACTTTTATTTCCTTTTTCTCTTCTGTGTAGGGGTCAGCCGGAGACACTCTAAATAGTATCTCCGGCTGTCCCCTACACACCGTCTTACGATGGTGTTAAACATCTGGCTAAGAAGGGCAAAAATACGGTTTATTTATTGATGATTATTCTGCAGTCTTTTCGAACTAGCTCTGACGTGAAACTCTTTGCCTTACATCTACCTTCCCGTTTACGTTCTTTGCCGTTTCCTTCCATAAAAATAAGTGAGGGGCATTTATGTTGCCTTGAGCGATAGAAAGGCTGGTAAGAAATTGAGAAGAGCTTATTTTATGTAAAAGCCAAGAATCAAGGCTGAGGGGCAATGACGGGTATTGTGCACGATGAATTATGGGCTACTAGCAACATTCGACGCAAGAGGCTACACGAAATATGCTTTTATATATCTTTACACTGCGCTTTATTGATCACATATACGCCTTCGGCAATAATCCTTCATGCAGATAGCGTGACACTGTTAACGCGAACAAGCAATCGCTGCGTTTTTTTATTTTTTTACATTGGTGTCCTTGTACATGCGCTGGCGTTAGTCTGGCGTGCAGCACACGTATTAAATTTTGCCACGTCCCCACGGGGTGGCAACACAGACCCACTAACTGTAGAAGCTGGCTAGGAAACACCTTCTTCAATCGCCGACAGATGGCGGCAGGTGCAATATTTCGAGAGGCTGGCTAGCTTAGCGATAGTACGCATAGCAACTGAGGCCGCGCTGGATTGGCTGCTTATAGGGAGCGGGGCAGAGACGTAACACCTAGCAACCGAAGACCGCCGGCGTCGTCCCCTTCACCAATTTCGGCAACGCGCAGTGGGGATGGTGGGTGTATCACCAAGCCGGTGCTCCCCCCCCCACTCCCCCCCTCCGCCCCCCGTTCTCACCACTGCGTGGTGACAGTCTGCAGATAACGAACTCGGTACATAATATCAAACCACCTTGGGCCACCCGTACACGCCGCGGCTTGGCGCCCTGCCTGCGGCCCAAGTACGCCCTAGCCCCGCTGTCCCCATCTGCACCTCGGTTGCTAGATGTGATGTCACGCCGTCACTCTTTACACCCAGCCAATCCTGCGCGGCCGCCGTCTTTCATGCACATGCATAAGTGACCTGGTCTGCTTGCACCTCTGAGAAGAGGAGTTTCCGGAATGTTCGACCCGCGAAGAAGTGCTGAGAGGCTGCATTCACCATGCTTTGTTATACGTAACCATTGCGCGAAATGCTCACGCATTTCATCGAGAATCAACGTGGCGGCAGCAGTGATTTCGGCCCGTTTTGTTTCTCTCGAAAACTCTAAAGGTTTTCATCAAAACTAGTACTGTAGTGGGGGTTCTTTCTTAGGGCACTTACGTAAGTGGTGACCCTTGGTTCCCGCCATTACGCTGTCCAAATACGATGGAAGCAAGCACTGATGTCAAGTGCCCACTAATAGTGTCGCGATATGCATCGCTATTAACTTCGTCGGTACGTATCCATGATCGAGGACCGGGCCTATTAGAGAGTTTTAGGAAGCCGTTTATGCGCATCTGATACCTTACGATAGGCCCTCCGGTTCGTGACTGCACATGCGCTACCACAGGAGACTCGCATACGCGCATTTCGTACCGGAGGTCCCATCGTACAGTATCGGATGTGCAAAAACGGTTCCCTATCAAGGTTTATTGTTCGTGATCTTACGGGATTTGATATTGATTGGCAAAATTTGTAGTTTAAGGATATTTTTTGTTTGCGTTGTCTTTGTTAATTGAAAAAGACAATGCGATCGAATCGCCGTTTTTTCGTGAGATATGAATTGTGTTTGGATGCAGAGTTGTCATTACGCAAACAGATCACTGCTAGCAGCACGACACATTTGAAGAGGATGCTTGATGAGAGAAATTTAGTAGACATACCGAAAATACAAAAACCAGCGGACGCCAAAGATCCTTTTCAAAAAGCCCATTGAGCAACCCTGGCGGTTACCATTTTTTGTGCACGAAGGGCGTGATTAGACCCGAGTTCACGCCGTCACGTGTCCAGTACGCTTTCAAAGTACGTGCCCGAGCAATGATCGGCTCGGGTGATTGGCGCAGCAGCCACTAGATTGCACGCAATTTAAGGGGGGGGGGGGGAGAAGTGCTCTGGTCGCCGCCCTTACAAAAATATTTATCCACTCTCTACAGGATTTCTCTAGAAAATGATGTATAAAGGCTAAATACATATCCGTGTCGCGGATCTGCCACTCCGGAATTGGAATGACGCCGGAATCATTTCGCATTTTCGCGACAACGGAACGGAATTATGGTGCCTGGATCGCGTCTTCGACTGGTGTGTTTAGCGTCCTATTCCGCCCATACATCAAAAGTGGTCCCCAAGTGGCAACAAATGACGTCAGAAAATCCGGAGTGGAATACTGTCGGATGTCGCGATCTTGGCGGTTCCACCAGCGCCAGCAGAGTGATCCAGCGATAGTGATATATGAATATAAAAATGTTTGTTTAGCTGCTGGAGCCTCTCCTTATTATTGAGAGGGCTGCGATACCGTAGCCGAAATCCACGTTTCTATCAGTTATTGTTGGATCTACGTGCCAAATACAAGGAATGCATATCGACCTACAAACTGGTCATAAACAGGGCCGCGTTTGCCCACTCGAGCTGTGAGCATCGGAGCCAGATTAGCCCGAGGCGAAGCATCTGGGCATGCGCAGTGCCGACAGCAGCGCCACCGGATTGGCGTGACGTCAGAAATTTGAGTTGGTCTGATACTCTTAAAGAAGTTTGTGAGTTCACTTTCCTGCAGAGCAAGCGGGCAGCCGATGACTTCGAGATATAAATATTTCTAGCGAGTGACGAAGCTCGGAATATTAGATTAGGAGAATGCAATATGCGAAAGGACAATGAGCAAGTTAAATATTGCGCTTATAGTCCCGGCGAACATCCCATTTCTTTGGTCTAATCATACGAGCTTCGTAATATGCTGGGATCTTTCCTTTGTTCGCCGTGATTGACTGTCTCTATGTTCTTCACGAAAGCGAGTCCCCAAAAGCTTTCTTTTAGTGCTTTTTTTCCTTTATTTGTTTCGCGGGTTTGCCGTTTAGGCGGCAGAAATGAAGGCGTGGTGTCTAAGAAAAATCATCTGCCCCTTATAGTTTAGCAGCTCAAGATAGTTACATACTAACATTTCTACGAAACATTACACAGTTGAAAAAAAAAGGTCAAAGCCACAAGGAATAATAAACACTACATTATTTTTGGTAAAACAAAAAACAAAAACATTATAAACGATAGTAAAATTAGTCGTGTAGAAACACAAACACAGAAAGACAAGAAAAAAAAACTTGAGTGCAATCCTGTATATCTACATCCGACATGTCAGCAATTATAGTGAATTCAAATGAAATTACTTTGAAAATGATATATGAATATAGACTATGCAGATGAAAATGCGACTTCACTGCCAACCAGGCAACTCCTGCAATCACATCTAAAGCCAGAAAAGTAGTTGCTCAAGAGCGTTTTAGTTAATTGAAAAGTTGAAGTTTGTCAGCCATGGTTGGTGCTTATGAACAGCATTCTTCGCTTTGGTTTTCTAATCGGATATACACCCAGAGTACCTGCGTTAAGCTATTAGTCAAAATAGATCTTGACCCAGGTTAATCGGCGCATTGATATAATTCTTGAAAGACCTGCAGAAACTCTTTCTAAAAATTGCTTGAACCCTGAGAAGCACCAAAGTTCTTGAACAATTTTCTGATGAAGTTCTTGTATTCCCCCTTTCTGTAGATTATGATCTTTCCCGGCTTCTTCGTAGACCTGTGTACGGGGACTCGAGAAGGGACGTCCTTGACTGTGTATTGCGGTTCAAGCGTGACGTCTGAATGATCCGCTGTTGTTGATTCGGCACCCACGTCACTTGCCCCAACGACGTCAGCCATGTAGATTTGGGAAAGTTGCACTGCCTCGTAGCTTGCCTCTGGGGGCTTGGTTGCAGGGCCGTAGTATCCAAGTCCGTAGGTCGGGCACACTGAAAACAAAAACAACAATCATCTAGGTTTTTTACCTAGATGTGGTTTCCACCAGGAGCTATAACATGGCTCACCGAAAATACAGAATTGTACACGAAACTTTACCACCAGTAAACCTATTACGCACTGACTGTATTTCCACGGGTATTTCCATCTGAAGACAATACAGGATGTCCAACAAAATGTTGAACAAGTCGTTTCTGTGAAAACTACTCATCACACCGAAAATGGGTTTATTTACTAATGGACTCTGACAACGGGCCTATTTGAGAAAAGTAATTACCTTTGCAATGACTAGCTTCCTAATATTTCGTTAATAGTTCACTTTGTTGTGAGTAAATTTAAATATGTTTTAAATTATTATTGGCTCAGCACTCCTAAAATTGACTAAAATAGCCCGATTTGCAAAAATGTACGTAAACGCAGCATTTTTGCGGCTTTCAAAACCGAAAAGAAGAACACTCAATTTAAAAATCAAAGAACAATAAATTCCCCAAGTTTTGGGAGCCCATCTTTTCACTGGCAGTCCAGCCCCCCATGGCCAAAGCGCGTAACTAACCTTCGCCACCACCCATTTTTTGGACGGCGAATGTGAATTCAATATTTCAATCTTATTCTTGCATCGTTATTCAAGCAGCACAGCGTTTCATTTCGCCAGTTCGTGTCGCACTTCATTTTTTCCTAGAAGGGAGGTGAGCCGATGCTTAGGCACCGTGCGGCAAGTCTGTTGACGCAGAATTCTGATAGAAAAAGGAAACTTAAAAATGCGTGAAAATTACGTGTTTTTTCTTTTTTTAGCGGCACAAAATGGTGCGCATGACGTTATTGTAAAGTGGTCAGATTTTGTGCTTGTGTATTACCAGGAAAGTTTCGATTTGAAACGACGCTTATAAATGAACTAATTAAAAGTCGATTACTCGGAAGTAATTAATCATTTTGGTATATCGCGAATTTTAAAATCTTATTCATAGTCCCTTCAACAAAAAGCGATGTAACGTAATCGTGCTGTTTTTGTCATGCGATGCGTATTTTTTTTAATTTATGATTCGACGGGCGCCGTTCGGTGAAGCAGCCTGTATATCCTACACCGCGTTCCATTGTACAGGGTTTGTTGTACCTTGTGGCGTTGGAAAGCCTACTGCCGTTCAGCGCAGCTCTATTTATGTTACCGCGTGATATGACCCCGAAAGTAAACCGCATCTAGTCGAGTAATGTCTGGAACAAAAGCCTGCGCAACGCTGTCAAACAATGCTTTCTAAGTAGTAGCTCTTATCTTACTAGGCAGTGGTGCTGGATTCTCTTTATGCCGCGGGCACGCTACTCCTACATCACGCAAAAGGCGGTTTGCACACACCGTCTGAGGCACGTTTCTTCCCAGTATAGCAGTCCTCTCACATTGGTCACACAATTACTGTCTGCAGCCATTGTTAGAAGCATAACTATGTGTATCAAGCAAACGTGCTTCAAACACTCTTGACACCTGTCCTCGGATACATTTTGTCGTCGTATCTGTGGAGAAACTCCGTGGCCTTTGCGTGATGCATGAGCACTACGTAAAGCTGCGGTTTTAAGACCGGGTCACGCCGCTCATTCATCGTACAAGAGACAGTCTGTATATAGATTCGAAAGTGATCGTAACCGCCAGATCCGGGCTTCGAATGCCGCGTGGCAATGAGTTATAGGAGAAAACTTGCACGCGGCGTTCGAACCACGGATATTGGGGTGACTCGTGTTGGCAAACTGTCTTTTCTGCATGATGTATGAGCAGTAGTAACCCCGGTTTTAGAACGCCTACCGGAGATTGACAAGAGCAGTGATCAGGCAGCAGCGTTGCCTCGGTGTTCGTCGGGGAATCGTATTCGTTATGAAAGAGCACGACTGCTGCATCGGAGTTTGGTGGGCACTCGTGTTCAATCAGATAAGGACACGTGTTCTAGCCGAACTTTGACGCAGCACGCACGTGACAATTTTTCGCTACAAAATTGCGTGACCAGAAGGGGCCGGGAGTCAGCCATATAACGCATTTTGTGTCAAAATGCCCCGGTCAGGTTACACATGATGCCTATAGAGCTTTTTTCAGCACATTGCAATGCCTGCCATGTGAACCATAGTTCGAGAACACACTGTGCGGGTCTGCAACGTCTACAAACCTGAGGCGGTTATGTCTTCAACAGCGACCTCAGAGACAAGGATCCATCTAGACCGAATGTGGGACCACTTTTCACTTTGTGTAAACAGGGCAGGACTCAAAGCTCGGAGAAGCTTTGAGTCGTGTAAACGGGCCGGAGAATTAGTTTAGCGACTTCTAGCTACTACAATTTAGCGCGATACTCACCACATGCGGCCATCGTGTAACGGAGTCGAAAGCCCTTGTGGAACGGCGAGTGTGTCCCGTTAGACACAAAGGTGACCATGACAATCCCGGTATCGACTGCAACAAAGAGAATTTTTTTAGGATACCTAAAACGCTATGAGACATTAAAGGGGGAATAAAGTTGGGACTGGAAGCATACATAATTATACAAAACACATAAATGTGACAGTGACGATATAGTTAGTTTTAACGTTGTTTTACGACTATTCGAAAGCACCGAGCGTTTGCGTTAGCGTTGCATGTTCCTCACTGAGCGTGCACAGAGCCCCAAACTGCGTCTTGGTTTGGCGAATAGCGACTAGGCGCATGCGCAACGTCCCAAGTAGCACAAAGTTCGGTAATCCTATAGACGCCTAACTTGGACCTAAGACGGATTTGCTTCAAGAAGTTAGTAAGGGCCAAAGTAATTTTTTCTACGGCTTATCTGTCGCTCTGCTTCGCCACATAGTTGCCAAAGTGCCAGACTTCAGCCAAACAACGCCAAGTACATCACACCACCCAACCAGCTGTCAAGCGTAATCCTGTCACATGTTCGGCGATTTCTGCCGAAAGTTGCCAGATGAAAACCGGACGATCAGAAGTGAAGCTATATCTCTGGTACTTGTTTGTCAGTTTAGGCACACAGCTGCCAGATGACTGCCAGACTACCGAGCGAGGAAAGCTTAACTTTGGCACATATGTTTGGCATTTAGGGCCAAGGCACCAAGACTCAGGCCTAATAAGGTCATTTAGATCCCCCTTGGCTCCTTCCAGCTTTTGGAAGGCCAAAACGTTCTAGATAAGAATTAAATATTGGCCGAAAGAACTGCGATACTTGCGGTTTCAGGATCCTTTCTTCGTGATTAGAATTTTTGGGCATTCTTGTCGCTTCTTCCGCCATTTATTCGTCACGCAGCGATAATAAGCTGCTCACACGTCGCCTCGCAATGCGTTCTTCAAGCTGTCAGTCGAGAATAGCTATTTACGAAATATAAACCCGCCTGGGTTTCATGGAATGATGTCAGAACGACCTATAAAGACTTCTGCATCGCCGGACCCGTGGAGAGAGGCTCCATTTGTACAGAACAAAGTTCCGTCTAAAGGGAAGAAGGCTTGCCTGCCAGAGGCCCTCTTCGAACAAAACACTCACTCATCAGTGTAAGGAATTTCCCATCAAATTGATAACTTCATAAATTATATAACGTGAACTGGCTAGTAAACAGGCGTTATTAAAAAGGGGTATGTGTCAAGAGTGTCCTGATTCAACGGCACTAAGGTTTTTAATGTTTCTTTTTCTATTGAGCCGAGCAATTTTGTCTCTGGGACTTTGGAGGCGGAGTTTCTCCTTCTGATCTTGTATTGTTTACAGATTTAAGTGGAGGTGCGCTCACTGTGAGAAATGTGGGAAGGGTCCTAAGAATCTGATAATCGCTGCCGATAAGAACGCACAAGGAATCACGATGCATGAAGCGTGAACATAGAAGCCACACCCATAGGCCTTTGAGATGTCAAGGGACTACAGTGGCGGTAGCAGAAGAATAGATCTGCCTAAACCGAGCACCCGAATAAAAAGCGACGTGCGAGTAGAGTTCTGCAAATATATGACGAGCCCGCCCTTCTGTTTGACACATTATGACAATTCGGAGTACGTAACGTCGTTACATTACCGAGGACCAGAAGACGAAGTTCATATAGGCTTCATATTTTGTAATTTTTAAACGCAAAAAAATGGCAGAAAGGAAGCAACACAGAGCAAGCGATAGCCCAATTTTGTGTTCGTTCTTTTTTTTTTGTGTGTGTGTGTGTGTGTGTGTGTGTGTGTGTGTGTGTGTTTGTGTTGTGAACTTCCAAATGACGAGAGACAACGAAGCCAGCCGCTTTGAGGACGCTAAGAGGCTTCCGAGTCAACCCGAGCGTACATCGGAACAGCTCGAGGTCTCCCGGGATTTTCGGGAACGTTCTATTTGGCAAAATCGGTCCTCCACTGCCCGCCTCTTGCTATCGTAAACCTTCAGGCACGAGTGTGTTGAGATGCGCTACGCCGCACCGAGCCCCAGACACACTGTTCATACATCGTACAAAATAATTTTTGCTTCGTACATTTGTTTTGATTCTAACGTGTTTCTAAAAACTATTTTTTTAGAGTGCAGCTCTTAGCCGCCCGTTACTGGCTTGAGCGGCGTCAGCATCAACGTCGGCGTCGGCGTCGGCGGCGCCGTCGGCGTAACCGTAAGGTCAAGTGACCCCCCAGGTCACGTGACCCCCTTCCAAGATCACGTGACTCCCGAGGTCACGTGACCCCCCCCAAGGTCGCGTGACTCCCTTGAGGGGAGGAAGAGAAAGGAGGGTTATAACTTCCCCTCAGTACCCTTCCCTCCTCCTCCTCAAGAGCTGCGCTCCAATTCGGCGTTCCAGGGAGTTGTAAACGGCTTTCATTTTTTGTATCACCTACCTGACATGGCAATCACAGAAGGAAGAAGGGCGCCTAAGAAGGTGTCGCCTGCAGGCTGTTTTTTCAAGAATGTTTTATGCATTGTCTACATGCCGTGCGAAGCAGGTTGTACAAGATTTGGTTTCCGGATCAAGAAGCGATGATTTTGGCGTTTGAAACGTGTACTTTTTGATAAGACAGCACACATCTTATGTAAAACAAACCTGCGCATATCTCGATTGTCTACATGAAGGAGGAAATGAGTGTTGTTCCGCAAAAAACCGGACTTCTTTTTTTATTAATATTATTATTACGGTTTTTGAGGTCAAATTAAGCATAGAAGACAAGACCTGCGTATGACGCCGTTGTTGGTGGATCCCCGACACTTCCCAGGCTGCAAACACACGCTGAAGCTAAACCAGAGCACGCCGCAAAAAAGCGGAAGGCGCGTATGCGACTGGCGCCCCTGCCTGCTACCATCGCGCTCGTTCTGAAACGCTGCAAGGCGCGCCACGGCGGAGACGCTGATGTGAGCTAGGCGGAGCTGCGTGGATTCATTAGTGATGACGTTTCAGGGGAAAGGGCGGGAGGGGGTGCAGGCTTTGTCTTCTTATTAGTGGCGTTGAATACAGCGTGATGTTTCGAAGCCGCAAACCGCGAATCATGCACGCGATAAGTATTTTGAGGAGTCCTTTGTACGCAATAAAATGCTTAGATGGGCCAGTTTGTACATCATGGGAAAATAAGCGCCGAAGGAACACGGACCAAGAGTAGAATAACAACGACACTGGGCGCTGCGTCGATGTTTTTTGCACGATATGCTTACGCATCAATGAGCTCCTTTAATGATATCGTTAGCCCCTCAGGTAAAATTCGAGCCTGTTTTTTTTTTTTTTTTATGGGAGGCGTCATTCTTTGTCGTCTCCTTTGAAAGGCTTTCCCTTTCGACAACATTGATGGAAACTAAATTGCTTCGTATATGGACCGCATACTTCCTATGCTTTCCCGTGAGTGAACATCCAATTATGTATAAACGAAAATAAGCAATAGAAAAAATCAAGAAAGAAAACAAAAAGTGTTTTGGGGACCGTAGGTAACGTCGAAATCGAAATTGATAGACTCCAGACGGAGATGCCCGGAAGCGATACACGACGTTACGAGAGAACTCGTATTCTTCGTTCACGCCCAAGCTGGTAGTGCGGTGGGAGCTAGGAGCTTGCCGGACCCATCGACCGCTTTCCTTTCATCACCTGTCCCTGCTTCTTGCTCGTGGACATAGGTGGGAGTGAAGTCACGCGGCAAAAGATAGACGTATGGGTGATTCAAAGAGCATGTAGCTTCCAACGTACTTTCAGCTTAGGGGAATTAAGTAAAGTTGATGTCATGCGATGGGCGACGGCGGCACGGTAGGAACATCCAAATGCTCTATACCGGGGCCCGATTTTGGGTGGGTTTATTTTCTGACCTGAGCAGCAAACGCTGAAAGAGTGTTCTTTTTTGTTTGTTTTTTAGAAAACATATTCGCGTGTTTGCATGTTGGCTAGTTCTAAGCTACTTACAACTATAATGTAGTGGGATATAGCTTTTCTTAGCACTTACTTGGGGTTCGGATTTTCAGAAAATGCATCTCCAAATATACAAGATAGAAAAATACACATAATCGATGCCAATCTATGTTGTCCACAACCGACAAAACAAAAAAATTAGGGAAGTCACAAATAATATTTCTCGCGTAGATCATACGAATGGCACACCTCTCTCTAGATTAGTGCTTTCCAACCGGCTTCGTACAACCCGAGAGAAGTTCGGATTTCTTGTACGCATCCGGGATATGTTTACCCATTATTGGACCATACGTCTGACAAGCAGTATGGTCAGTAATTAAGTAATAATTCGCTTGGTTGTGCCAATAGTTTTGTAACATCTTTATTTTATTAATTTTGTTTCGGGTAGAACGGTAGTTTGAGTAATTTCTCAGCTAATAGCATCACCAACGACATAGTAAAAACTCAAAACGGAGGCAGAAAACAAAACAAACAAAATGGTCGGTGCATAGGTGTATTTAGAAGAACTAAATGAGCTGCGATATGAATATCGGCGCTCCGTTCTCCGGTATTGTTGTGGGCGCCGCCATCTTGGTGCTTTGTGTAGAGCAGACGCAACTGCCCATCATTATGATTCAAAAGTGCGACTTCCTCGGCATTAGATTCGGTGTTAGGAAGGTTGCGTAATATTCATGTGCTCTATCGCGAACTGTTGAAACATTTACGGAGGACGGAAAAAGCGTTTCCTGCGATTTTAGGTAAACCTTCAGGTACTTCGCAACCATGATTTTAAGCCCAAAGACGGTTAAGTGTCGTTACACTGGACCGTAGCTTATATAGTGGCCATACCCAAGTGAAAAAGATATTCGTATAAAAATTTCTTGCGTGCAATAAACACATACGAATCATACGAGATATAAAGCAACATATAAGAGCCATAGAAGCATTATATAGGAAATATAAAAACATATAAGAATCATACAAGAAACTTATAAGCAACTTTTCACAAGTTTTTTTTATATGGTTCTCATATGTTATTATGTATCTTATATAGTTCTTATATAATTCTTATGTGGTTTTTATATGTTGTTATATATCTTGTATGTTTCATGTGTGTTTATTGGACATAAAAATTTCTCATAGAAATTAGATTTTTCAACAGGGTAGTTGTACTATGCTGCATAAATTTCTGTAGAACTACGTGAGGATGACACGAGGAACGAGAAGGTGTTAATATATATGAGAGGCCGCGCCTTGTGCACTCGTCCCAGATGTGTTGTTCGTGGTAGCTGAAGATACATCCACACATTCGTGCCGCATGACTATGGCGGTTGCGCTAAAAGTGAATGCCCCTGGCTCGGGTATAAGCGATGTCACGTGATACAGACATCTGGGGACCTTCAGCCCAAATCAGTTTCCCCTCGAAACTTTGTAGGAAAAGTTACGTCACGTGACCTAGACACCAGTCACATTTCCCCGCTAACTCTGGCTAGAAAATTAATGTCACGTGACCCATACACGAGGGCTGCGTTCGCGTTCGGCAAGGACTCGGACCAAACACGCGCTTCGGGAGCAAGCAATGGTGGCCGCCAATGTTGCTTGAAGGACGTTTGAAAAGAGTTCATTTGACGGCAAAATCGATGTCACGTGTCCTGATGTTACGGGACCCGTACACATATTCAGATTCCCGGCTAATTTTGGCGGGAAAATGGATGTCACGCGCCCCGCTAAATTTAGCGAGAAAAGCGAAATTTGTGTACAGTTCACGCGATGTCAGGTCACGTGACCTCAATTTCTTCGCCAAACTTAGCGTGAAAGCTGAATTTGTGTATAGTTCACAAGACGTCAAGTCACGCGACGTCAATTTCGTCGCCAAATTTAACAGAGAAACTGAATTGATCTCTGCCCGCTATACTCCATTAATATTCAATCAGATCTCGGCGTTCTGACGTCAGGACAACTCCTGCGAACGAAGCAGACGAACTGGCGCTCCGCATAAAGCGCAGCGAACCAGGATGCCTGAAGCAGCAGTACCTTGTCCTCCGGGCGTAAAAGATAAATGCGGAAAACACCTTCTTTTAAGCATTTTATTTTACTCTGTAGATGTATGAGGTTGGCAGACGGCTTCTATTTTTTTAATATTTGTGCCCTCTTCATTTTATTGAGAACCCCACTTTGCAAAAAATTCACTGGTATTTGCCGTTTTGACGTGGCTGCTAGCTTACGATTGTATACCACGATGATAGTTACACATGAAACACAGCTCACAGGCGCTAAGACGAGCAAGTGAACGCCACATTTCCCCTTTTGTACCATCTCCACCACAGTGTCGGTTTCCATCAAACTATACCGAGTGCTCTTCCCCGCAAAATGAAGGCTTAAAGCATTCTGCACTTTCGGCTGGATTCCTCCGACTGCGGAGTCGATCCCGAAGTAAGGTGGGCTTATCTTTTTCTGTTTTATGCCATTGACGGCAATGCAGCAGATAATCACACGTCGTTGTTCACCATCGTCATCGATAATAAAATTGTTCTCCTCTTGCACCTTGACGATTGTTGATACTTATAGTTATTTAACCAAAACCTAATAGCTATAGTGACAGACAACCCAAGAAAGGCAGTGCACGGCTGAATATTTCATTCTTCAAGCTTTTTGTGTTACGTCTTTCGGTGTTGTTTAAATAAATTGTGTTGCATGTACGTTTGGCCAGTTAGCCGTCAGTCACCCCTAGTAAGCGTACGGTCTCTCCGTAGTAAATGAGTAATTTAGCCAGAGAAGTACATATCTGCTAGCCTGTGGTTTTTAATGTGTATCACTCTGTATAGTGATACACAACTGCACGCCGGCACGATGGTCGTCCAGATCGAAACCGCCAGTGGTGGAGATCGAACCCAGCGTTCCTGGGTTCCGCAGCACCTCGAGAAAGATAGACATATGATTTCTCCACCATCTCCACGTTTGCCAGAAATCACGTCTTTCAACCACTTCCGGCCGCTTTAAAGCGTTTTTTTTTACATCTTCAGTGAGCCGAGTCTTCACAACAATAGGACACATTGGCCCAACTGCCACACGGTGCATTCTATAACTCGTTCACCTCTAAGCTTATATTGCGGATGAGCTACGAGCCTGCCGGACTAATCAAATATTTCCGTTTCATCACCGCTCTTTCTGCTCGTGGGTATGGGCAGAAGAGTGATAACTTGGCGAAAGGTATACACGTATGAATGGTCCAACGAGCAAGTAGCTTCCATCGCACTGTCAACGTATTTGTAAAACGAGTAGAGTATTTTTCGCACTAGAGTACGAAGGGGCAAATTTCGCTCGAAGAACAAAAGTTTTTGTGTTGACAGTCCATGCCAGACGCAACACGTGCCTGAGTCCGAACGTGAAACGTTCTCCTGCGATTTGCACCTCGACAACTTCCTTCAATATAAGCTCACATGAAAAATGCATAAATCACGATTAACATACACCGTCATTCACAGAATTCACAGAAATCACAGATCTCGTTGTTATAAAAATCTAGGGAAAACAAAAAACAAACGTGTAATGCCGTTTGCAAGTACGGCCTGTGGGCGCCTCTATCTTGCTGCTGGTGGGGATAGATCGTCTCACAGTCAAACATTGCTGAGGCGTACCCACGGCCTCAGCAAATGCTTGACTATCTGACGCTCGACCCGCACCAGCAGAAGGATGGCGGCTCCCAGAGGCCGTAATTGCAAACATCTATAGTCTCCGCCTGTAAATAGTCCGCACACCGTAAGAGTTAAACATCTCAACACGCAGAATCCACGTACTATGGTTCCCAGAGTGCTTTATACATACCGGTCTCGATGTAAGGCGGAAGTCATCGCCGCAGTATGGCTGCACCCCGACAAGGAGGAAGTCGCTCCGCCCCGGGGAACCCAGCTCGAAGATCTGGCACCGGTTGATGAGCACTTCGTCGGGGGCCTCGCGAGGTCGTGCACCGACGCCGAAGGGTCCCTGCTTGCTGAAGCGGACGGTGCAGGTTCCGTGTGCCTTCCTGAAGCAGACCGAGTAGCGCAGGTGGTTCGGGTAACCAGCTTCGCGTCGCGAGTCCGTCTCGTAGTTGAAGCTGGATACCAGGCCGGATGGTTCCTCCTGATACTGCAGACAGCCCGTCGGCGCTGTGGCGTTGGAAAATATGTGCAATCGAGACCTAATGTAGCCACTCTCACACTTGTAATTCATCATACAAAAGACAACTTGCAGGCAATGTCTGAGGCGTGTTTCAAAGGAATCAAATTGGATTAAGAGGAATCAAACGAAATCAAGGGGAATGACAGCGACGTAAGAGTAATCAATGGGAATTGAGAAGGGCTATGAAGAGAATTAAAAATAATTAAAATGAATTAAAGTGCATTAGAGTAATTAAAACGAATAAAAAAGAATGTGAAAAAAGAGAACGCGAAACAAAGTAAATCATTTGTCTGTCTTTAATGCATCGGCGCTTGGGCCTTCGCCTTCAAGTCGTCTTAGGAATAATTGTTCGAGTTGGTGCCGAATTTTAGAATAAAAAGTAGCCTCCAAAGACAGGAGAAAGAAAAAAAAAAGACTGGACAGCGCTGTGCGCTATGCGCACAGTGGTGTCAAGTTATTCTTCTCTATTCCTTGTCTTCGAGCGCTGTCCGGTATTCTAAAATTTTGATATACGCTGCGCCACAGGGACCTAAACAAACTGCTGGCACTACTCGCCTTGGCTGCAAGTAGTGCCAGCAGATTGTTTTACAATAAGCGGATATTTGTAAGTTATGGAGGGCTCGAATTTCTGTGCGTTTGCATGACAAACATTCTTGTATTTAAAGTCGTTTTCTGGGTGAGCCGCATGACGTAGAAATTCGCCTCTCGCACTTGGCACCCAGGGATTCTGGGTTCAATAACCAACCCGGCGCGTTCAGATCTGGAGGAGCATCGTATTGGCGTGCGGTCATGCATAGCTCCGTGAGGCACGTCAAGGACCCCAGGCTAGCAATGTTACTGCACTGGCTAAATTTCTCATCTACAGCTGAGACACCAGACGCCCATTGAGGCTGACTAACTTCCAGCTGTCTAAAGATACAGCAGAATTACTGGTTCTTGCGCTACGCGTGTTTGTTATGACACAGCTTCACCGTTTGACCCTAGTTTCGTGCCTCAATGGTGGCTAGAACAGTTTTATGAGCTCGTTGAAGCGGAGATATCTCTCTCGCGGTGTTCACACCGTCCCTTGAGGTCAGAGCAAACGCACTGAGGGGAAAGCGCGTGCGCCCGGGTGCCATGGCAACGATTCACTTTCTGCTTTTTGTTTGTTTGTTTTCCTCTTGAGTGAAAAAAAAGTAATTGCGCAAGCGAGCTAATGGTAGCTTCGACTAAAAGTTTTTTTTTCTTTTCTGCACCAAACTCTTAGGTGTTATACATGATTTTTCCAGACATGTACAAGTTAGTAAAAACAGTAATTAAGTAAACTTACTGTGTATTGACCTCAAAAATAAATTCACTCAAATGAAAAGTAATTCAGAAAATTACTAATTACCGTAAAAAAGTAGCAAATTACTTTTGAAGTTACATTTACATGTATTTTTTATGGTAGCAACAGAGTACATAGGTTTTGATCTGTTATCGAAATTGTGCTTGCCAAATATGAATCGGCTTGTTTTTTCACAGGAATGCTTTCACAGCTGGTTCTGCTTCTGCGTGCCTAATTGTTTTATACTTTTTTTATTGTTTGGACAATAATGTACTGCGAATGTATAATTTCTGCTTTGAGGTTTAGCACTGCCTGAGCTTGATTTTTAGATAGTGTGTGCTTATTCACAGTGTAGCGTAAAGTACATCCAAAAAGTACTTGAAGTTAAGTACGAAGTAAATGAGAGGTTATGTACTTTAAGTAAAGTAGTAAATACACCGGGTGCAATGTACTTCAGGTAACTTACTATAAATACATTAAATTTCAATGTAAAGTATACGTTCCTAAGCACTATGTTTCATGATACATTTTTATTCCCTAGATAGTGTTTTTTTAACTATTATGAATTGCTCCAGGGGTAATCGGAGGTTCATAAGTCTTTCACGGAAATAGCAGCAACAATGTTTAAAGTCAAGTCGCCTCAGAGTAGTTGTTTTACTCTTGCTGAAAAGCTCTTTGGCATAATCAACTGATAAAGCACTTATTTGTGTCGGTCTTATAGCCGCCATTACTTCACTCAGGGAAATGACCATTTAACGTCTCGAAAGAACGCGTTTTCACAAGACGATACGCAATTTTTTGTTTTCAAATTCGAAGAATGTATGTTGAAGTCAGGAGTTACTTTCCTCGAAAAGTACCAGAAATATATTTTGGTAAAGTACAAATATTCTAAATCTAAACAGTAGTAGCTTAAGTACCATGCACTTAGAGAACTTCCCAACTCTGCTTGTTTATTATTTTTTTATAAAAACGTTGGGGGAATTACTAAGGTTTCTCGAACGATCTTTGAATCTTTGAAGATCTGAATATTCTAAGTTATGGGAAGAGAGGCAACGCGAAAAGGTCAACTTTACGTTGCCCTTTAGCGCGCGATCCTTCAGGTACAGCACAAACTACGTGAGCACCAGGTGAGCTTCAAAGCAGGTGCTGCCTTTTGTTGCTTCGTTTGAGGCAGGATGCAGTGTGTGCACATTTAGCAATGAGTGAGAGCCCCCACGTTGGGGAGTGGCAGGGTCAAGCCCTTTCTTTAAAAGCGTTAGTCTATTTGAGCTTCGGGACTAAAACGAATGCCAGTCTTCGGCGCTAATCCCGCCGTTAATCGGCCTCACCTGCGACGTGTCTGTCAGCTCCCCGCGCCTCGTAGCAGGCTTGTTGCTCTAGTGGACTCGTGAAACTTTTAGGGGTTTTGAACCCTCCAAATCACTCCCCCCTCCCCCCCCCCCTGCCTACGCCACATGCTTAACCCTCTTTGCAAATATCAGCTGATCTTCCACGCTATCTCCTTCTGTGCAGGAATGGCTGTTGGTAAGCAAACCTATTAGTGAAATTCGAAAGTAACTTGTAACTTGACTAGGAGTTGCACAGAAAAAGTAGTCGATGTACACTACACATTACCGATATAAGTATTTTCTGAAAGTTAGTAATCTACTAAGTAAAGTATTTAAAGCATAGTAACCTGAGTAGGGTATAACTGAACTACGTACAAGCCTGCCTCAAACTAGGTAAGGAGTGGTTGTAGCGATTTCGTGACTTGCTCTTTCCTCCGACATTTTTGTTTCTTGTAGGGCTAAAAGTTCAAGTTCCCTTCGTGCCTCAACCCTAAAAGCTAGAACTGTAGAATTTATGCCTCTAATATTGAGTGTTCCCAGCGGCTTTACCAATAGTGGGAGGAGTTGAAAATTTGGGTGCAGGAATTATTGGGGTGGAGGAGGAGGTGTGCAATGAAACACAATGTGCAACAACTTCGCACAAAACTCATATAATTCGCAGCTATGGTGACAAGCCCGAGCAACCAGAAAACATCATGATTCTAAGAAAATACATTTCTGAACTGTTTTAGTGTAAACACTACCACCTACTGCGAGGTTTGCTCTCTTCGACCATTCGGCGGGGCTCGCGGCTAGCCTTTCTTCTTTGCTCCAGTTAGGCCCCCGAAGTCAGGGTCTTCCTCCTGGATACGATCCAGAGGCCGCTTGGAGGGCTCTGAAACTGCGGTCCATTTTCGAGTCGACATCGGAGGTATATTCTGGAAGGCGATCGTTCTCGTCGGCTGTCTTCATTTGCTGGCTTTTTGAAGAGCCTGTGGCTGCACTGTCGACGTCTGTGCCAGTTACGCCGCAGGCGAGCTGACCTGTCAGCCTCGTGAATTGTCGCGGCGGTGTCGATGTGTCTTTGTCTTGTTATATGCCTTGTTCTTGACCGGCTGAAGAAGCTTTTGAATGGGTGCACGTGGTTGGGTGTCCAGGGCCGTCTTCATGTTTCGAGTGACTGCATGGACTTGAGTTGGTTGGCTGACATGCTTCTGAAGGTTTCTAGCTGAGCGTTTTTTTCCCTCTACGTTCAGCTGGAAACCTTCAAGAAGCGATTTATCGAGGCTTCTTCGTCGATGAAGAACTCCAAGTTGTCTTCCTTGGGGGCAGTCCACATTAAGGTTGTGTATGTGCAGATGCAGTCTTCTTGCTCGTGATCGCGCCTTTGTCACATCGAGGGACGCGGCATTCTCTGCAGATGTGACCTGTCCTCCTACATCGGAGGCAAAGCGGTGCTCTTCCGGAGACATATTCTGAACGTCGCTGCTTAAAGCGCGGTCCAAACCAAAGCTTCTTTGC
>JAZHYW010002788.1:0-14513 GCA_037355805.1 Ixodes ricinus
TACTGTCCAAAATGATTCACATGGTTGCATAAGTTCATTGCATTGAATTGTCAGGCCGTTCCTGTGGTCTTCAGTAAATTCTCCTTGAACTTCCCCTGCGTACATCGTGAAGTCCAAAACTGGAACTTGCCGGGGTCAACGCACTTTCTTCTTTAGCAGAGTTATTGACTCCTGAAAAGCATCGTTACACCTCAATTACACTCGTTACATTAAACATGATATAAAGCGCTAGCCTTTGATACTTTATTTTTATCCCAAACTTGAAGCATCTATAATTTCTTTCCTAAATAAATTGTTCTTGTTACTAGCGTAGTCGTTCCTGCCAGTCACCTTACTAGTATACTCACAACTATAATGTACCAAGTCGTTACTCCCCAGAGTTTCTGTTACTATTGATCTTTATTTCAGTTTTATTCCGCGGTGTCGAAGGGTTTTATGCTTTCATTTCGTTTATTTTATTGATTCCTTGAAGCCCCGCTTGCAAGGACATTACATAAGGAGCAGGCTGGCACGTAGTAAACGTACAATAAAAGACACACAACAAATAACTTAAAAAATCGCGCTCCCGCAAGTAGAAAATAATTTCTAAGCAAAACGGGTTCAAAGAAATTTAACCTTTTTCGCTTTTCCCCACTCCCCCCCCCCCCTTCTTTTGCTCTTATAGGTGACGGTAACAGTTCAAGAAATAGGATATATAGGAGAGTAGAAAGGGAGCAAGACAAAATTTAATTGTGCCCGACAAAACTAACAATTGAGTTTAAGAAAAAAACAACCTCGGAATCAAATATTTACACAATATGATTGGGAAGATCGTTCCAGTCTACAATAGTAATTGGTCAAAGTTATTTATTAAAAGTGCTAGTAGAACCAGATATGCGTTCGAAGTTGCAGGAGCTGTTAAGGCGGCGAGATGATCGTGCAGGAAAATGTAAAAACTCAGCCTCTAACATTGGATGACAATGGTGCAGTTTGTGAAGTAAGCAAAAATGTGCTACCTTGTGGCGTGTTTTAAGTGTAATAAAATTTAGGCTTGCTTTCATGGAAGAGACACGTTCTCTGCGTGCTCGGATTTGAAGAGTGAACATCCGGTTGCCTTGTCTTGGGCTGCCTCAAGCTGAGTGTTTGAATAATTTTTGGACGTTCCAGGTAGAGGAGGCATATTCTAAGTTTGGTCTAACAAAGGCTTTAAGAAAGCCAATTTTCTAAGTTTTGGAGTAGCAGCACTCATGGAACGCCGGATATAGCCAAGGGTCTCAGATGCTTCGGAAGAAATCATGTTAGTTCAGTTAATCCATGTTATATCGGAACTTAAGATAACACCGAGATATTTGTGCGCCTGCCCTTCTTCTGTGGTGCATATTCCAACATATACTGAAAGGAGTTAGGGAATTTCTGCCACAAAAAAAAGGATCAATTGTCACTTTGATTTGCTTATTGAATTAAGCCAGTCGTTACACCACTTGGAGGATATAATCTAGATCCCCTTAAAGGGCCCGTGAAAAAAAAGAAATTGATTTCTGAAGAATTTTACTGGGACACGCGTGTAAAAAAATAAACTTTACGTGAAAAAAAAGTTAGGGCAATATTGGTGGCGAGAAGAATTATTTGAAATTCTGTGCGTCGAAGTGCATGACGTCACTTTTCACTCCGTAATGACCATCTCAATCGTAAAGGCGAAGCCGATCCACCTTCCTCTATGAGCCCGAAATGCCGACAGAGAAAACTAGTGAAAAGGAGGTGGCTGTCGACTAAATTGCGTCTCACGCCGTCAATATTGCTCTAAAAATATTTTTTTTCGGCTGAATTTTTTTTGACACGCGTGTCTTAATTAGGCCGTTAGAAAAACATTTTTTTTCCTTTTCAGGGCCCTTGAAGTATCGTTTGGTCGTCAGGATGGGCGATTTTACGGCACATCACACAGACATATGAAAAAATGCGTATCTTAGAAGAAATTTTGCTTGAAAGATGACTAATGAATAATAAGAATAAATGAGATCCCAGTACAGTTCCTTGCAGGACACCAGATAAAACGTTAGATACGTTAGATTTATGCCCATTTAAGGCTGCACTGCACTCGCGAATCGAGATAGCTGCGTATCCACTTGAGTACTTGAGTGGTGATATTATGTTGAGAAAGTTCACCAAGTAATCGGACGTGGGTAACACGCTCAAATGCATTGGAGAAATCTAAAAATACTGCATCAAGCTGATTACAAGATCGAATGCCAGAGTGTGCCATGTGTGAACTCAAACCGCTGTGTTTCGCAAGAGTACCAGCGGCGAAAACCGTGCTGGTGCTTATAAAATAAAATTGTTATCATCCAAATGCGACATTACCTGTGAGTAGATTATATGTTCAAGAAGTTTGGATAACACCGGAAGGTAATGAAATGAGACGATGATTAGAAGTAGTGTACGGTCTCCCTTTTTGTGGACCGGAACGATCCTACCAATTTCCCAATCGTAAGGAATATAGTGTTGCAACTAACGTCGGATAAACCTCTGTTGGCGTTAGACGAACAGGGAGTAAAATCAGAAAAGAAGGAAGTCTGCTAAGATGCCCTGTCACGTGGGTATGGGGAAAAACGGGGAAAGAAAAAATAAGAACGACGACGATGAACGTGAACGATATAACGTTTTGGCCTTGCAAGCTTTCAAATGTCGATGTATTTTTTTCAGCGTTGTAAATAGTTAAGTGTTGCTCGTTGTGTGCAAATGGAACGATTGCTGTGATGACCCGCAGCGACTGCAACAAACATTTGGTGCCGAAAACTCGGGATTGACATCGTTGCGGATACTTCGAAGCTGGAACGTCAGTGACTCTTCACGTACAATGGAAGTCCTCAAGAAAAAGCGCAAGGCCATTCGGTCACAGGTAGCTCGACTGGTGAACGACGCGGAAGGGTTGCTAAGGGCCCCAGGACCGAACATAGCTGAGACACAGATGCTCATTGAGCGTCTGAAACTAGCTCAGGGCCAACTCAACAACGTCGACTCCGCCATCGAACCGCTTGCTTCGGAACAAGACGGAGATGCGAAATTTTCGCAACTCGTTGAGTACGCAGACAAGATCGTCATATACTTAACTAAGCTGAAGAGCCAGTTAAGGCGCTCGATCGGGATCGGTGCATTCCGCCAGTGACAGTCAGTTGAACGAAAACGGAGACTGACTGACAGCATCAACATCAAGGAAGGTCAGACTTCCAAAGCTGGAACTGATCAAGTTCAATGAATAGCTGAAAAACTGGCTGCCTTTCTGGAACCAGTTTGATGCCGCAATTTCACCGGAACCGTGACTTGACACCATGCGACAAGAGTAACTACTTAAAGGCGGCACTAACAGAGGATGGAGCGGCAGCCATTGATGGACTGCAGCCCACAACAGAGTACTTCGCGGACGCCATCGACCTCCTACAGCGGCAGTTCGGGAATCAAGAATCGCTAATCCAGGATCACATGGAGAGCCTCATGGACGTACAACGTGTTCCACAACAGCACAACGTCAGAATCCTGCGGCGATTGTATGATAGTCTTCAAGCACGTATCCGGGGTCTTAAGGCACTGGGCGTGAGCGAAGAATCCTACTGTTCAATGCTTTACCCAGTGCACCTTCGAGCGCTCCCAAGAGAAATGACCATCGAATACCACCGAAAGACACTACAGTGGGAAGCCGAGAGTGCCACCGCCAGTAGATCTGGACCAGCGTCACAGACAAGTTTGGAACCTACCACAAATCGCACACATCTTGAGAGCACTTCGGACTCTCCTCGAGTTTCTTCACATCGAGGTGAAGAGCCAGGAAAATGCATATAAAAAACAGCCAGAAGACGTTGGTGGTAAATCTACACCCTAATTCACCAAGCGCGAGGCGCAGACAGAAGTCTACAAATCCCGACAAGCCACGAACCTCTACTGCTACAGCTCTGCATGGTGTTGTGGAAGGCCTCGAATGTTTCTTCTGCAAGTCAAAAGAGCATGGAACACCCGACTAGCAACTCAAGTATAACGCTTGCTGAAAAGAAGCGCAGGCTACAGAACGCCCAGAGATGCTTTGGGTGCACGAAAGTGGGGCACATGGCAAGGATATGTCGAGGTACACCCTGCTGCAACAAGTGCCGAGGCAGACATACATCCAGCATGTGCGACCCAGATTATACTCCGAGACGATCTGCCGACGGATCAAACGCAAAGCAAAGAAAGACGAAGCACCAGTTAGCCTGCATGTAAATGAGCAAAACAAGCCGACAGTACTCTTACGAACGGTTACCGCGTGGGTGGAAGGCAAAAACAGGAAAAAACGAGCTCGGATTCTTTTTGACAGTGGCAGCCAGCGCTCCTTCATCACGGAAGAGCTATCGAGGAGTCTCAGTTGCAAACTGCTCGGAACCGAGATTCTGACAGTCGGAGTGTTCGGAGGCAAGAATAGGGAACGAACGTACCGCAGAGTCCAAGTGATTCTGCGCACCCAACACAGTGGCAAGAAATACAAGATCGACGCCCTCGAGACACATTCCATCTCCGAGCAAGAACTCCCTAGCCCTGAGAAGGACGTTATTGGAAAAATTGAAGAACTTGGGCTAACTTCGGGTGACGTCCTGTACGGACTGGACTGTGGTGAAGTAGTGATACTACTGGGATCTGAGCATTGCTGGGAATGTATAACAGGAAGTATCCAACGACTGAGCAACAGCCTCACCGCAGTGGAAACCGCATTTGGCTGTGCAGTTTGACCGAAGCGCTCAAGTTTCGCCACTGACTACAGCGCCATTCCAGCCTCTGGCGGGACGCCCCAATCCGAATGGCTCGTTGTTTTTCGCCTCGCTTCTCCGCCGTCGTAGGCTGTCGGTTACGCTAGTCAATAATAATAATTGCGATAAAGAAGATATAAAAGCCTGGCTAGAACAAATATTTCGTTCTTGATTGCAGTAACAACTTCCGATATTGTTGTAGTCAGTCCTTAAAATTCTACCGCTTCCCTGAAAGGCCGTACGAGACTCGAACGGCGCCAAGCCTGAACCACGGCAGTGCTCCAACAAAAGTAAGTTTCTCGTTCGTTGGAAGATTCGTTTTGCTAAATACGCCGGAAAAACGAAATGGAATTGGTGTCAGAACAATAACAGCATGACTACCGAACGCGGCAGAGTCCGTTGGCAGTGCCCGCGTGACGGAATATTTGATTTACGTGTGCGTTTGTTCCTTCCCTTGAGGTGCTTGACGGGGCCTCGGTCGCGATGTTGGATCTCTTTGGCCCGAATGTTTCAACTATAATCACCGACAGGATCACAACGGCAGGGAGGAGCTTCAGTTACCCCACCTCTAGCACTAGCTTCCAACCTTCGATCGGGCTTCTATCTCGCGAGCCTCCAGCGTGCACGTGCAGCCAAATCGCAACGAAAGGCAACGAAAGACTTGGTGGAGGTCGGTCGTTCAGAAGAGGCGCCCTGCCGTTCTTAATTTGTCGGCAGTCTTGTAGGTAGGGGAGGGGCTTTTGGGGGTGGCGAGTACTTTGTCCTGCCGTGTGTGTGTTTCTTAATCGCTCTTCCCGTTTTTTTTAGTTCTTTATAGCCATCATGTACGACCCTATAATATACATATGCATCCCCCTTCCCAAACAACACACACAAGGAATGCACATCCAAATCGCCTCAACCAGTCCCCCCCTTCTTAAGAAAACAAAAATAAGCTTGATTACATTTTTACTTGTTAGGAACGACAATAATAGTTTTTATTATTTCTTCTCGATTTTCCGCTGATCACACCAGAGATCTTATACTATTGATTTATTTTTTCAGTGGGGGCGGTTCAGTTTTGATTCCGCCAACGTCAGCGAGGATCTGTAGCGTGCACTTCGTGAACACCTGCAAGGACGACGCTGAGGCTCATCATGCAACAAGTTACTAGACGAGATGCCAGCTGAGGTGTTGAATAAAGACTAATTGCAGGAAACCTACCAACCCTGTAATTCCTCGTGAAAGATTCTTAGTTAAATTTTCACTCCCTCGCTCGAATATACAGGTGACCTTTCCTCGTCTATTTTGCATTCTCTATATGTGCCCGGTTCTTAGCCAGTTAAAAGTATTGTTAGTTGATTGGTAACTTCTGTAGTCTCTTCTGTCTTCGAGTTACATATGTTTTGGTTTAGTCTGTACCCCAAGATTCAGTATAACTTGGCTAAAGATAGATAAGCTTAGGTGATGACTGCTTTCTCACGAACTGGGAGACATCTTTCGTGAGATTTGGAATATCATGAACAGCTGATCTGCCGTGCAAGGTCCCTGAAATAGTCGGGGTTTTCGGCCCTACAATTTCTTTGACAGTCCTTGCTTCTCGAGATGTGTACATCATCTGCAAGTGTCCTGCCGGGCATACTTCGAGTCTGCGCCATTGTCACCATGTTAAGAGCATAGGAAGAATTTTTATATTGTCACAAGGTTGTGTGTGTTTACCTACTCGTGGTTGTGATAAAACTCAATAAAAATCTTTTTCACTGTCAACAAAACTTTTCTGAAAGTGTTGCATTATGCTGCTGTACTGTATTTTCCAGACTACAGTCCACAGAAGCAAATTTGGGGTAAAAAATGAAAGATTTTGCTTAGATTGTCCACACACGGTGCATAGTCCGCACCTGGTCCTTAGTCGTCACGAATATCTTCTCATAGACAACACACCTTGAGAAATGTCTGCTTTCTTAGCTCACAAAGAAGCCTATAATATACATAAATCATAATTAACATACTCTTTCATTCACAAAATTCGCCTCGTCTCGTCATAATCAGCAATATTAAAAACAAAAATTCCGTATAGTCCACACAGCCTGAAATTTCAACTTTTAAAAGTGTATAACCCAGAAAATATGGTACATTCCTGGAAACGCTTGAAAACATGCAACGTTTTTTTTATTAATTTATGTGTCCAAGAAATATTATGAAACAAACTTTATTCAGTGAAGCAGCAATTAAACACTGACAGGCATGGATTATTTTTCCAGAAAATAAAAATTTTCTAATAATGACAACCTATCATGTGTCACTGGTGTTTTCTTTACTACACAACATTTTCCTCCTAAAATGTCCCACACAGGAAAGTATGAATCAAGCCCCCACCCAATATTTGGAAATCTTGCATGTGGATTGGACATCTTGAACCTGAAAGAGAAATTAAGTTTTTATAAATCCATCCAACTGAACATTGTCATGAAAATTGGACTAAAATTATGTGCGGTCATCTGCAAAGGAGACATTTATGCAGGAGATTTAGTCTAGGCTAGCCTCTTTTCGTTTTCAACTGTTTTGCCCCTCTTTCTGACAGAATCTCGCGGCACATTATTGTTCAAACTCGCAGAAAAAGTAACATTAATCAGCAGGAGCAGGTCCCAGTAACTGCAACCTACTGCCTCGGTGAAGTGGGACAAAAATACCTGGCAATAAATCTACGAGGCCTTTGTTCAGGTCGTGCCCTGGCGTTTTAGTTCCCTACTGCACAATGCTCGCACCGGTCCGCGACTCCAGCCCAGCGAGGACCTGTAGTCGCAACTGTACGCGGGTGTCTTATCTCATCCCAGAATTCTCAGCCTATGCCCGCACGATCCCCGACACGTTAATATCTCTCCGACGTAGACGAGCCCGAAAAGCGAACCCACTCGTAGGCGAGAACGTAGTCTGCCGGTGGTTCAGCGACCGAAAAATAGTATCCCGACGTCGTCTAACAGGACTCACGAGAACAGTGGTTCATGGTGATTAGTAATCTTTCTTTTAAAACGAGAAGGCACAATGTTATTACAGCGCAAAATTTAAACAAGTGACGCTCACCTGTGAAGTTATCTCGTAGACGCCGCACGGCCGTACTTGCGAGACGGACCCGACTCGTTGGCGGGGAAATCAACCACTTTCTCGGCGGAAGATGTGTGTTATTGAAGCTTCTCTATCGTTTCTTGACTCACCATGAGAAATAATTCTCGCACGCTTTCTATCCTTCTCTAAATCTTCACCGTACGCTCGAAACACCTGCGACGCCAATGCAACGCTACGAACGCGATCGGCGCGACACGACCATGTGTTGTACTGAGGTGGCGCTACCATCGCAATTTCGAAGCGCCCTCTGGTTGGGCGAATCGATTCTATACATGGATCCACACAGTTGACTTCCGATACTGTCAGCTGTTCCCAGGTGATAGTGCTCATATCTGCTGTAGACGAACAAGAGCCATCAATCTTGAGGAGATTCTGGGAGCTTGAAAGTGTGGGAGTACTCGAAGAGGCGGACCGAGATCAGTCAGATAATGACATCATGCGACGCTTTGAAGCAAGCATCATCAAGACGAAGGAAAGGTACGAGGTTTGGCCTCCATTGGAAAACAGACGTGCACCTAGAATGCAACCGAGATGTAGCATGGAAGCGCCTCGAAAGTCTACGAAGGAAGGTATGCAAAAACCCAGACCTCATACAAAGGTATGATCAGGCTATCCGGTTGTACGCAGATAACGGTATGGACGAGAAAGTTGAACACATAAACGGTACCGAAGGACGTGTTTATTATATGCCACACCAAGCTGTTCTACGAGAGGGTAGCAGCACGACAAAATTAGGATCGTGTTCGACGCCTCTTCGCACAGACCGAGTTCCAGATCATTGAACGGCAACCTTGAAGGCGGTCCGAACCTGAATCCAGCCCTGGTGGCCCTACTCCTGAGGTTTAGGCAACATCGGCAACATTCTTTCTGCTTGTGTTCAGCCTTAGATAAATCTTTTTTCTTGATACAATTCTTCGATTTAGATACATAACTAATTTACAGAGAAACATGAAATGAAATGATTAACAAACGGTAAACACAAAATCAACATGATTCTAACCTGACACGACGGATGACAAAAGAGACAATGGGCAAACATACAAGTTGAGACGTGTGTGCTTGTCCCTTGTACAGTGTACTCAACTGCTAAATATAACGCGGGAGCGGTAGCCGGAGAGACTGCATGCGTCATCTACCGGCTCACTTTGGCAGCTTATGCCGCGGTTGTTTTCTGGAGCTACACCCCCAGCTCCCAAGCAATCACCGATGCGTGGCTCGGCGATACAAAAAATGTCCCTTTTAGATTTTGTTTTTTGTTGTTTAAAGAAGGTGGCTTTTATAGGAGAAACAGCAGGATCACCGAGATATGGTAGCCCTGCATGGTAAATTCGTAGGTGTGACTAAACAGAGTGGCAAAAAGAACAAAACAAACAAGTAAAAATTGAAAGCGTGGGCGATAAAGAAAGAAACGAGGAGGTGATGCGATAATTGTATTGGGGAGTGGTGACAACCGCAAGAAGAGCCACCTTATTCTCTGCCGCATCATTGATTTAATCGCTAGAAAGCTCTGATATCGGATTCGACCACCGCTTCCTCGTTTTATTTAACAGTTGAGCACATTGTGCATTTTCTCGGCTGTCGTTCGTCGTCTCCAGTTGGTGGGTCGCTCAATAATAGTGTTGCCCTATCGGTGTTCGCCACCGATCTCTTTCGTCTATTTGCTGGATCGCGTTTGCCCGCTCCGTGAATGCGGCCACTGGCGGCCATCTTTTTGGTAGAGTTATATTACCTCTAGCCAATGTACAACTGGTGCAGCAGCTATCATCCATCCATGGCAGACAGCGTTGTAGCAGTAGCGGTGGCAGACTGCCATAAAATTAGCCGTGGGTGATATTTTGTTCTTGATTGAAATTGTTTGACGAAACGTATTGTTGAAACCCGGCGTGAACGGTAGCCCGATCTTTGAGGGCCCGGTGAAAGTTTCACGAAATCGCAGCACCGGGGAAAAGCAGCACAGCACGCATGTTAGAAATATTAACATCAGTGGTTTTAAGCTTCAAGCCTTCGAGGTTCGTGCGTTAGCGTACACCAACGATATTGCATTGTTTTGTGCTGTTCGCGAGAGCATTGTTCGGGTTGTCGACAGGCTCAACAGGGTTTGTGAAGTAAGAGGTAGGAGCAGCCAATTGGGACAAGCGCCTAGGCTTCTGGCGTTGCGTGTGGAGGTCGACTCCGGCCATGTTTGCCAATATGAAGAGGGTCACAACCCCTGTAAAGTATTTGAGCGTGCCTCTCCAAAACTATCGAGACAGCGAGCCCTATTGAAGTGGAAAAACGACGGAGCTACGCGAAAAGGCGGGAAAAATAGGGGGAATGAAATTAAAACGTAAGAAGCGTGCTTGTAAAGACTTGAAAAACACTGAAAGAAAAAACACGAAGAGGACAAGAACGTACTCGTCTTTGTTCTTGTCCTCTTTGCGTTTATTCTTTCTGTGTATATTAAAGAGGCACTGAAGTCATTTTTGAAAAAGGTCGTTTTTGATCTTATATTGTTGAAAATGTGTTAGTTCCCACATATACCAAGTCCTATATTACAAAATCGCCTATTCCTGTCAGGGCGATAGAAAAACATGTAGACTCTTTTTTCTCGGGATTACGTTGTGTGGACCAATGGAAGCCCTACAATACGCGCAGATTCCGAATGATTTTATCATAACTTGTTTTGAAAAGAGTCTGATAGCTACACATTCGGATAAGACTCCTCTTTTTCTCCGCGGGCGAAGCCATCGCTTGCTACTCGTCGACAAGCACCTTTCGTCGAACAATTCACTCGGAAGAAATTTCTTCCCAAAAAGGGCGTGTCGCGATCTTTCTACACGCTTTTAACGAGGAAACAAGCTACGCATGATTGTGATTTCAGTTTTGTTGGGATGCTTAGAGCGTTTAGATTGAGTTGTCACCACAAAAGGACGATCTCAAAATCGACTTCAGTGCCGCTTTAAGAGGGAATGGCTTGTCTTTCTTTGCGCGTGCCACAGTTTACCATAATTTGTTTTTGTGAGCAAACTGTGGTACATCTTGCAAGTTTTGCATTGTGCAAGGAGTATTGCTTATAAGCTTCATCGAGTGTTTGCAGTTTTTATTTGGGACTCCACTTGAAAACGAACAAAAAAAAAAACGAATCCCTTTCGGCGTGTACGCAACGGGGGACTGGGTCTGACACATTTGTTTTTACGCCAAGTTGTGAACCGTTTTCTCTTTTTTCGTGACGAATAGCGACCCTTTCTTAGCGCAATGTGTGTCATGTATGACACGCGAGTCGTTTGACCGAGCTCATTGTTTCTGCGTCGTTTGTGTCAGGTGGTATTTCTGACTACCTTAAAGAAAAACGCCCGTCGTGCAAATTTTCATTAGCGCGTTTTCCTGTTTAATATTTGAGTGCAATATCTAGCAAGCGTCGCTTGTATAAGAATGTCTGTGATCTAGTGTTTCCTGTTCCGATATATAGATATCTTTACTGCGTAAGTTATTTTACCTCTAGCCAATGTACAACTGGTGCAGCCGCTATCATCCATCCATGGCAGACAGCGTTGTGGCAGTTGCGGTGGCAGACTGCCATAAAAATAGCCGTGGGTGATATTTCGTTCTTGATTGAAATTGTTTGACGAAACGTTTTGTTGAAACCCGGCGTGAACGGTAGCCCGATCTTTGAGGACCCGGTGAAAGTTTCACGAAATCGCAGCTCCGTGGAAAAGCAGCACTGCACGCATGTTAGAAATATTGACATGAGTGGTTTTAAGCTTCAAGCTTTCGAGGTTCGTGTGTAGGCGTACACCGACAATATTGCATTGTTTTGTGCTGTTCGTGAGAGCATTGTTCGGGTTGTCGACACGCTCAAAAGGTTTTGTGAAGTAAGAGGTAGGAGCGGCCAATTTGAGACAAGCGCCGAGGCTTCTGGCGTTGCGTGTGGAGGTCGACTCCGGCCATGTTTGCCAATATGAAGAGGGTCACAACCCCTGTAAAGTATTTGAGCGTGCCTCTCCAAAACTATCGAGACAGCGAGCCCTATTGAAGTGGAACAACGACGGAGCTACGCGAAAAGGCGGGAAAAAAAGGGGTAATGAAATTAAAACGTAAGAAGCGTGCTTGTAAAGACTTAAAAAAACACTGAAAGAAAAAACACGAAGAGGACAAGAACGTACTCGTCTTTGTTCTTGTCCTCTTTGTGTTTATTCCTTTTGTGTATTTTAAAGGGGCACTGAAGTCATTTTTGAAAAAGGTAGTTTTTGATCTTATATTGTTGAATATGTGTTAGTTCCCACATATACCAAGTCCTATATTACAAAATCGCCTATTCCTGTCAGGGCGATAGAAAAACATGTGGACTCTTTTTTCTCGGGACTACATTGTGTGCACCAATGAAAGCCCTACAATACGCGCAGATTCCGAATGATTTTATCATAACTTGTTTTGAAGAGAGTCTGATAGCTGCACATTCGGATAAGACTCCTCTTTTTCTCCGCGGGCGAAGCCATCGCTTGCAACTCGTCGACAAGCACCTTTCGTCGACCAATTCACTGGGAAGAAATTTCTTCCCAAATAGGGCGATGTCGCGATCTTTGAACACGCTTTTAACGAGGAAACAAGCTACGCACGATTGTGATTTCAGTTTTGTTGGGATGCTTAGAGCGTCTAGATTGAGTTGTCACCACGAAAGGACGATCTCAAAATCGACTTCAGTGCCCCTTTAAGGACGGGGCCACAGTTTACAATCATTTTTTGTTTGTGAGCAAACTGTGGAACGTTCGCATGTTCTGCATTGTGCAAGGATTATTGCTTATAAGCTTCATTGAGTGTTTGCAGTTTTTGTTCGGGACTCCACTTGGGAACGAACAAGAAGAACGAACTCTGTTTCGGCGTGTACGCAACGGGGGACTGGGTCTGAACACATTTGTTTTTACGCCAAGTTGTGAACCGTCTTCTCTTTTTCGTGACGTTAGCGACCCTTTCTTAGCGCAATGTGTTTCATGTATGACTCGCGAGTCGTTTGCTTGAGCTCGTTGTTTCTGCGTCGTTTGCTGTCAGGTGGTATTCCTGACTACGTTAAAGAAAAATTCCCGTCGTGCAAAATTACGTTAGCGCGTTTTCCTGTTGAATATTTGAGTGCAAATATCTAGCAAGAGTAGCATCTATAAGAATGTCTGTGATTTAGTATTTCCTGCTCCGATATATCGATATCTTTAGTGTGTATATAGGCCCACGGCAAGATATGATGAAACGCGTTAAAATAATCGTTGTACCCTCGAGCGGTCAGACGTTTTTTCCTTCAAATTACATTCGGGAACACCGCCTGTCAAAACGTGGATGGAAAAAAAGGGGCTGTTAGTCCCTTGGGGCGTTCACTGTCTTCTGTGTAAAAAAGCGGGGACGATCGAACTAGTCTTCCCTGAGTGCTGGGACGGGATCTTCTTCTGGGACGTCCTGCAACGTTCCCAGAAGAAAGACCTCCCCAGTAGACGCGCACACAATACAGTCTTAGAAGAAAAGGCCTATATGGTCCTTCGTAAAGAGAGGAACGCTCTTGACACATATGTTCCTTCAAAAGGAAGAAACTTTCGCCCCGTAAAGCTGGGGAGCAATGTTCCTCCATCGTGCGCATCTCATAATGGCTGCTCCGAATCGAGCTCAATGAGGCTTAACTAGGACGCTACGTCTATTGTACGGGGCCAGCGGGGCAGCAAATAAAAGCGTAACACGAGCTTTTCGCGGACTGTGTTTCTTTCCGAAGTCGGCTTCCCTCCGCAGGATAAGAATACAGGATACAGCTGCTGCTGTTGCTGACGCTGCCTGCTGAATTGCCGGAACCATCGTGCTCGCCGTACGTCATCACAGCGAGCAAGGAAACACCGAGCTTCGGCCACTTTCGCGGATCAGCGTTTGCTGACGCGGGCTTCGGCGAAGAGGACATGGTCTGGACAAATTTTCCATCCCTCAAGCGGCGTGGCAACGAAGCGCCAAGAACATCAACATCAACTGAGCTTCGACCTACAAAAGAGGCGACACCGCTCCACTGGGCCTGTGGGCACGGCTGCACTGCCACGATGAGGTCATCTAACCTTTCGCTCCACTTTGCTATACAGCTGTTGCTCTTGCTGACGCTGCCTGCTGAATTGCCGGAACCATCGAGCTCGAGGTACGTCATCACAGCGAGCAAGGAAACACCGAGCTTCGGCCTCTATCGCGATCAGCGTTTGCTGATGCGGGCTTCGGCGAAGAGGACAAGGTCTGGACGAATTTTCCATACCTCACGCGGCGTGGCAACGAAGCGCCAAGAACATCAACATCAACTGAGCTTCGACCTACAAAAGAGGCGACACCGCTCCACTGGGCTTGTGGGCACGGCTGCACTGCCACGATGAGGTCATCTAACCTGCCGCTCCACTTAGTTATACAGCTGCTGCTGTTGCTGACGCCACCTGCTGGACGTCGGAATCATAGAGCTCGCCGTACGTCATCACAGCGAGCAAGAAAACACCGAGCTTCCGGCCTCTATCGCGAATCAGCGTTTGCTGGACGCGGGCTTCGGCGAAGAGGACACGGTCTGCACGAATTTTCCATCCCTCAAGCGGCGTGGGCAACGAAGCGCCAAGAACATCAACATCAACTGAGCTTCGACCTACAAAAGAGGCGACACCGCTCCACTGGGCTTGTGGGCACGGCTGC